>JAOVVA010000009.1:6373024-6389118 GCA_028565275.1 Leiocassis micropogon | reverse complement strand
GGGGGCCACCTAGTGACAGGGAGGAATTGACTACGACTAATTTTGGGGAGAAAATTGGACCCCCCCCCCCCCCCCAACACTGGCGGAATATAGGATCATGTGCAATAACACATATACACACACGCACTCACTAATGCTTATACTTTGCAAGCACACAAACATGTGCCCGCACACACAATCATATACTGTATACACATTTATAGACACACACACTATGAGGGTACTAAATCACCAAGGTTTTTTATATTATATAATAAGTTTATTGAGGAACAAATCAAGCAATAAATACTTTAGAAGTTTTATTTAAACAACAATTTAAACATCAGTCACAAATGGTTCATCGATCAGTGGCTTAGAGATTAGCTAAGGTGTGTTTTTATGTTTCTGAATGTGTTCCTCTGGGGTACTGGTTGAATTGTTTTTTCTCTTTTTTTTACAAAGCACAGTCTGTATTATTCTGTATGGAACCTCAGCAAACAGTTGCTGGTGGATATGAAACAGAGGTGGATGTCACATTTTTTGGCACTTGGCTTCAGATGTACCTTGCATCTCCCTTGCATTTCCCTTTCAAGCACCGAAATGGGTGTGGCGGGTCCTTTCTCCCCTTTTATTTATACCCCCAGCAGTTGTGGAACTGGGACAACCTCTCTTGCCAGATTCTTGACACTTTTGCACAAGCTTTCTGCGAACCTAAAAAGTATATAGCCTCATCTGTTCTTTCCTTCTTTTTCATCCCAATGCTGCTGCAATTTCTCTTGTAGAGCAGCCAAGCCGTCATGATGGTCATATCGATAAAGTGAAACATCAGCCAGTGGTACCACTTCTTTGGCCTGACCAGTGCAATGAAAAAGTCCAGCAGATCCACCCCACCCATATTTTTATTGTACTTTCCCACCACAACAGGACAGGGGATGTTGAGGATTTCCCACCTATCATCCTCGGTGACAGGGTGTGCTCCAATGTAATTGCTGGGAAGAATGACTGAACCGTTTTACCAAAAATTATACCACTTTACAGCATGTACTCTAAGGTGGTTTCTCCAACCATGGCCAGCATTTTCTCCTTGCCTGTGATGGAACTGGCTGTGCAAACACACAATCATTGACCGCCATGGATTCACATTTCCGCCATAGACGATGCTTCTAGATTTATTGGAACGCCTGTGACACATTCATAGTATAACATAAAAGTTGTTGATGACACAGCCTACAATTAAAATCAAGGGGGGAACAGCTATGACATGCCTGTAACAGAAATACCTGCGCAAATACACAATATGTACATTATACAGTATATATAATGTACAGTATGAACAGTATCCCTGCACATTTCCATATGCATGTTATTGTTTAAACTAAAGTGGTCTAACTGAGTGCCCTGAGGCAACGGACAAAAAACTACAATTTTAATATATAAATAAAGAAAAGAAGCATCTTTACTCAATCAACCATGCTTCTTCACATGTTTATGCACAAATATTTTGATACAAGTTATTTGTTCATTTAAACATGTTAAAAAGTGAAATTTATTTCACTTTCTTCTAACAGTGTGTCCAAGCCGGCTATGGTCCCAAAAAAGACTGTCTCACCCCCGGACAAATAGTCAAACCCACACCCACTTTAAATTTCATTGGTCTCAGATTTATCATCAGGATTTAAGTGTGATGTTTTACTTAAAAAAATTAAAAGGGGCGATGTGGAGGCCAAAATAGTGGTTTGTTGCCTGAGGGCAACACCATGCCATAGAGGGCTAATTATTTGACATGTTGATGTGCATATGACAAATAAAATGAACTTCTTCTTCTCCTTCAGTCAGTCCTGTGAACATTTAATGAGTGGAACATTCTCAGAAAAAGATGGACTGCATTGATCACCAAAGGCGTTCTGTTTTTCGCACAACCCTGTACTACCCACCGGCTGGGAGATACTGCCACATCCTCTATACAGTCCTGACATAACTCCAAGTATTTCTACAGGACATGTTTGGGCCATTAAAGAAGTTCCTGAGATGCCAGGCTTTCTTTCTATCTTGATGGTACTAGTAGAAGCACTAGTGAAACATTGGGATAAGTGCATTAGTGTAGCAGGGGATTATATACTGTAAAGCAATAAAGGTAGTTTTTACTCCCATAACTGTGTTCTATTATTCTGCACAATCAATAGTCCAGGTTTGACTTGAATGACCCTTGTAGATTTGCACATGCAGCGCAGTGGATAGTGTTGACATCTCACACTTCCAAGGTCTCCAGTTCGATCCTGTCCTCAAATTACTGTCTGTGTGGAATTTCTGGTTTTCTTTCAGTGGCGAGAGGTATACTTTAGGTGGCATTAAATTCCCCGTCAATGGTTACCGACATAGTTTTGCTTCTGTCTGGAAGCAATTGAAAAATATGCAGCTGTCATTAAAACAGGACAATGGCTAGAAAGAAACATTTTTTTTATTATTATGTGTAAAATGGTTGCCTAATTGCATCATGTTTCAATTTGCAAAGTTTTTTTTTTCAGCGATGGCACAAATGATATCTGACAAGTATTGCACAAACACATCAGAG
The DNA here is from genome assembly GCA_028565275.1 of Leiocassis micropogon. Classification (NCBI taxonomy): domain Eukaryota; kingdom Metazoa; phylum Chordata; class Actinopteri; order Siluriformes; family Bagridae; genus Leiocassis; species Leiocassis micropogon. Next base: position 6,386,567 of record JAOVVA010000009.1, on the reverse strand, counting down.
AATTATCGAGTTTATATTCCACAGATCTAATCACAAATTAAAATGTGTTGCCTACAGACTGCTTCTCCCTGAGCAATTAGGACTATTACAAGGAAACAGTTTACAAATTGACACTGTCGAGAGGAGCGCTTGAAGTCGTGAAACTTTTCAAATAAGAATAAGATAAAGCCAATACATTTTTAGTGCATTTGATAGAATGACTTTCGAAATGTTTTCCAATAAACAATTGGCCTGAATAGAATAGACTAAGTCATGGAGGAAAAGTTTTTTTCCTAAAAAGAGGATTGTTTAAAAAAAAACCTTTTTTTTTTTTTTTTTAAGCAGTGCCATGGTTTCAGACCAGGTCTAAGTGTTGACAGGAGAAGAGTAAGAAGCTTGTTAAAAGTCAGGGTGAAATGGGGGCGTAATGTAGGGACAGAATGCATCCCTGTGCAATCGATTCTGTCATATATCAGACTCTCTTAATTACAGGCTGCTCCGGGCCGCTCCAGGGGATTGCTACAAATCTGCAGAATCTGCACAGGATCGCTCGTTAAAAGATTTAGAGGCGGCGAGAGAGAGAGAGAGAAAGAGCGAGAGAGAGAGAGAAGCATTCTGCTGTAGCTCTCAGGAGATCTGTTACAGAGAGTAATGCACTAGTCTATACTGTCACGGCATCCTTTTGACTAAAAAAACAAACAAACACATACAAACACGTTTGTGGGAACTGAGTAATTCTTTAAAAACTCAATATTCGGGTTCAGGTCAGGGTTGCTTCTTTTTTTTTTTTTTTCCTTTTTTTTCAGTTGCATCATTTCTCGAATGCTTGAGTGGATGCCAGCAATGTAGCAGATCTGGCTCATCTCCCTGACGGCTATATCTATGCTAATGGCTAAATCGCCAGCCAAGATGAGACAACGTAATGAATTGGGATACACCGTGCCAGATATGAGACATGGACAGGGATGCACTGTCCAGGGTGTTGGAAAAGAATCTAATTAAATTTAAATACTTCAAAGACAATTCAAGCTTTTCCCATAGAGGTTGCAAAGATATTGGCTCCTTTACGTATTTACAGTTCTTGGCTGGAAACAATATGAACCTGGCAGATGAGGACACGAAATAAATCAGGATGTGATGCTCGTTTTTTTTTTTTTTTATATCTATTGCTAAACCTTAAACAAAAAGGGAGGTTTTTCTGAGCTCGAGTATTGCCTCTGAAAAGCCTTAATTAACAGATCAGATGTGTTAGAATAGGGCTGGAACATAACAGAACAGCGGTAGATGACTAGCCATGACCTTCTCTGTGTTGGCAATGTAAGTAATGCCTTGGAGCACTACCAATATACAGCACCAGATGGCACTAAAAGACCATTTGACAAAAACAACAAAAAAAATGTTCTGACCTTAAAGTGGTAAAAGACTTAAATCTGCGGTGAGCAATGCAGAATCCTGTTCAGCTCAATGATCAAACACTAAGAGGAAAGGAGAGGGAAGTCCACTTTGGGGTTACAAGGACGCCGCATGGCCAAATCGCCCCTGACAGGGTAATTTAGTGAAGGACCTGGCCTTGTGTGTTCCCTCTGTGCTAAGCTTTTAGGTATTTTTCTGGAGATCAACCAAACAGAAAATTACAATTCACCTCTGTGTTGCCACAGATAGCATTGTGCAAGGAGCAATATGTTTTTTTTTGTTTTTTTTGTTTTTCTGGTAGATATCGACTGAGGGCATACGAACCGAAATATGGCAAGAAATGCTCCCATGTATAAAGCTGTATAAATATTCTGATCACTCGGGCTGATGAAAAATCTGGTATAAGTCGATAAATCCTGCATGGGTGGTTTCTAATATGGAAGAATGGCTCGAATTGGAAAATCAGCTAATCCAAAATGAAGTTTAAAGATGGGTATGTGCTCATGTAATGGCAATACGGTCTTATACACTCCTCTCGAAATCAATTCCATCCTTTGAACCACAGTAAAGGAAGATCTATGGTATAACGCCCGCTCCTAACACGCTGTATCACCGAATCAATTTGACGAATTCCGAGGTGGTGGAAGCCGTTACGAAAGCCTGTGGCAAACACTGTACAATCAAAACTCATACGCACAGTTTTTACTCATCCATCTCACTGAGCGTAGCGGCCTCCTCTCCGGGAGCCGAGCTAAAAAGGATGGTGCGGTGAGGGAAGAATCTGGTCAAGCGATGCTCTTGTTTTCACCGTCCCCACAGGAGAGCGATGGAAAATCCATTTCTTCATTCTCTCACCTCTGGCTTCATCTGTTATTTTCTCCTTTCCTACACCGAGGGAGGAGGCGAGGAAAATGACTACAGGTGCGCCGATGCTCCTGCTAGGATGAGAGGTGAGGCTATCACGCCTATTTTTAGCACTTAGCATTAGGGCTTTTTGATATGGCCCAGATGATCTATGCGATGAAGGAACGAAGCAGGATGAAACTCGTTTTCTCGCTCGTCTCAAGTAGAACAACAAAAGAACCCTGATTACTAGGCCCGCGCTAATTTTCTCAATTTCAGCACTTTGCTACCTATTAGCTTTCACTCTCCTCAGAATGTTAATTAGGTTCCAGAGTGGTCTTGAAAGCAGCGCTCCCTGCTGAGGTGCCCGATTCACATGCTGCTTGACATAAAGGAAGAACCCTGGAAAAACATTAAATGAAAAACTCGCACCATATGAAAAGGAAAAGACGGAAAGACCCGGAACTGGTGCTTAAAGTTTGATGAGATGGATCACGAGAGCTCCCTGGATATGCAGAGCAACCAGTGGAACTGTGGGTCACTGTATCATCGTGTTCCCCAGCGGAAGGGAAAGGCAGCCCAAGGCCCGGATGCTGTCCTTGGAATAAAAGCAACAAGAAGCAGAATCACAGGAGACAGAATGACAAGAGAGGGCAGAAAAAGGACAGATTTGGAGCAGAGTGAATGAAAAGGTTGTGAAGGCAGGAAAAAAATAGAAGGAAAAAAAAGTGTCTGAAGAGAGAAATACAACAATGAATGGCAAAAGAATGGGAGGAACAGAAATAATAATAATAATAATAATAATAATAATAATAATACAAATCTTTCATTCTCCTACTGTGCATGATGTGCCTTTTCCACAGGAGCGAATAGATCTTTTAGGTTCATAGGTCAACGGTTCCCAATCTCTCTGCACGTCTTTATCTAAGAGCTTTGTGATGCCGCTTCAGTGGATTTCTACAGAACGCCCTTTAAAGCTCCCTTCAACATTTCAAGCACTGGAAGCTTTTCTTCCCAAGGATGTGAAAAACTAAAGAAATAAAGAAGAAATGAAGCTTCTAGAGCTAAGAATACTATTAATAACTTGGCGTTTCGAGGATACCGCGCACTAATGAAAGTTTCCGATGCTCGCGCAGTTTCCGCACTTTTCTCCGGTCACGAATGAGCATGACTACAGGAAGCATGAACCCCTGAATCAATACAGAGAAAGCACTGTATGCAGGAAGGAATGTGACATTTGACAAGAAACTTGTGTGACATTTCCTTCTTCATCTATTTCTGGCTCTAGTTTGAGAGTCCTCTGGATCAACCCATCTGTCTTCCATGAGCTCCGGCTGAGCACGGATTACTAGAATATCAAGCCTTTGTTCCCAATCCCATGCAAACAGCAACGGGTCAGGTCCAGGAGATGAAATTTCAGTGTGATTGCACAGGTGTGCTCCACATATGACTCGGAAAAGGCATGATCTTCAACTTCAACAATTCAATTTAGCACCATCCATGTACATTTCTGTCTCACAGCTTTTTGCTAACCGGGACTTCATAAATATCTAACCACTATCTACTGCAGCGGCCGTCAGCTGTCATAATTTTATTTATGACTCGCCTCGAACATGACAGCTCACTTTGTAGACCGGTGTTCTTTTATTCTAATGTCATGATTTGCTAATATCAAATTTACTTTGACACTCAGGATGTACTGTGTTGTGTGAATCTCTTAACTTTAATCACAAATATTCAATAGTGACAAACTGAAGCAGGAAATTGTACAACTCTATAATAAACACTGTCATGACACAGATGCTCTAATGCCAGTCAGGATAAAAAAAATGGCACAACAACCATATGTCGACAAATATCACAGGTGTTCAAATTAAAATTGACAAAAAAGCAGCCTTTATGACTCCTAGAATTATAGTTGCATTATTTGATTTTTTTTTTTTTAAATCACCTTGCAATTATTTTCACATACTGCAAAATATAACTATTAAATGTCTCAATTTGCCAGGCTCGATTCCCGTATCTGTGTGCATGTTCTTCCCATGTTTGGTGGGTATCCTCCGAGTACTCCGGTTTCCTCCCAATGTCCAAAGACATGCATTAGGCTAATTGGCGTTCCCAAATTGCTCGTAGTGTGTAAATGAGTGTGAGTGTATGTGTGTGTGCCCTGCGATGGATTGGCACCCTGTCCAGGGTGTACCTCCTGGGATAAGCTCCAGGCCCCCCGCGACCCTGAATACAGAATAAAGCGGTATAGACGATGGGTGAAAGTATATATAAAAGTAGTATATGAATATTAATATTCTATAATATAATTTAATATATAAATAGCATATACATATATACAGGTATGTAGGATTGCCAGCCGTCATAACGAGCTTATAAAGATGTCATGCAGTCTAATGAAGATAATAGCTGTTTTGTAAATCTCCCTTCACTTAGGAACCAGAGGAAAAAGCAAAGTAGCTATTTCATAGTAGCTAAGACTCATCACAAAAAGTCTTTATAAATGTCTACATATGTGTGCCAGCTGTTATAATGGGCTTATGAAGGTGTCATTGAGACTAAGGGACACCAAACTGCTTTAAGCAGAGCTATTGAATTCAATTCCAGAAAAATGACATGAAAGTTAAGAGCAATGGCTGATGACTAATGGCTGATGGCTATCTAATATCAACTAGTCTACAAAGTGTCATAACAAGCACATCTTAACACATTTAATTTAATCGACTCCACAAACCTGACACCAAAATTGACAATAAAAACTTAAATGTTGGTGTAGGTCTGTGCCAACCATCATAAACTTATCATGCAGGCTTATGGACTTTAGTTTATCCTATGTTTCGCTGAGATTACGATCTACGTCTATATCACATACAGTATATAAGATTAGGTTTGGTAATTACATTAGCCTGGCAGAGGTTAAGAAGCTGCAAAATCTCCCTGTTGCTTTATTGATACGAGCCGTGATTTGATTAGCACAGGCACGGGTCTGTAGACTCCCATTATCTCCTGTTGGCTTCGGAGAAAACATGCGGCTTTGCTGTTGATGGAAAAATCGATAGAAGGCTGTAAAATATGACAGTGGTAGGGGGACTTTGACAAATGCCTCCACTTTTTTATTTTATTCATCTGTATCTGCGCTTGTACACACAACACCCATTCAGTGCTTAGACACCTTAACTGATCAGCACTTGCAGGCAGAGAAGCACAAAGACAGAAATAGTGAGAAACGCCTGGAGAATGACTGAAACTCTGCCTATTAGGATGTAGGTTGGCTCATCCATCAAAAAGGGACCATAGCTGCACTGATTTTCTTGACTGGCTTTGAAAAATTAGGCATTAATTCTTACCTAATTAATTTCGGCAAACGATAGAATTTTTGATGCTCGAGGTGGAAATAGGGAGTCTAACGGCTATGATTTATTTAAATAAGACAGATTGCAATAGTGGGACATGGAGATAGGGGAGGGGACGGAGAGACAGATAAAGACAAATAGACAAAATACATAAATACATTACAGATAGATAAAGACAAATTGATATTTATGATATATGGATTCTAGGCAGTCTGTACTGTAGGTAATTAAACAGTTTGTCCAATAGGTCGCGATGAATATGCGTAATACGTTTCCATCTACAGTGAGTTGACTAGATACTAGAATACGGTGTCCCCAGTTTTAGTGAAAAAAAAAATTTAATTACTGTCATACTTAGTAATTGCTTGAGAATGTATTATCGGGTTTTATCAGGCTGTTTTTGCAGGAGTTCAACACCTTTGATGTTCTCGTTTTCGGCTAAATAAACTTCAGTGAAGTTCAAGTGAAGTGAACGAACAATGCACTCAAGAGCAATTGCTCTTAAGTTTTTGGCACAGAAAACTCTACACTTGCTTCACTAGTATGTTTCAGGGCATTGTCCTCCTGAAAGGTGAAGTGTTCTGAGGCAATGAGTTGAATCGGAGCATTTAAGATGCTTCTGCACTACAGAATTCATCCTGCTGCTACTGCTGAGGGCAATAAACATCCTCAATAAAGACAATTGATTCAGTTCCGCTAGCTGCTGCAATGCAGGCGCAATGTATGGCATTACCTCCAGCCACCTTAACAGACTGAAAGATATGATCTCATCTCTCCATGATAGTTTAGCCTTTACTTTTTTTTTTTTTAGCTAACATGAACCCGTTCCACATTTAAAACATAGCTGGGTTTTTTTTTTTCATTCTTTCTATTATAACTCAGCATCATGGATAGAAAAGAAGGCTGTCACTATGGTTACAGCTTTTAATAAGCAAGAATGAGATGAAAGCTGACTCTGACCCAAACTGTGTCCTAAACCCTGTGTCATCACTTTGGTGTACTTTTGGCAAAATAAAAACATCTTGTGCATGGATCCTCGAGGGTGCATAAATAAAAAATGGGCCTTTGGGAAACATGTTTACCTGCCCGTGCAGCGCCCAATTCTACTTACTTTAAGACGATTTTAGAAACACTCTGACAGCTATCGGATTGAACATTTATCAACCCGTGTGAGTTAGATGAGAGATTAACTAGATAGATGTAGTAAAAAAAAAAATACTAGGTGGCAGCAATATTCTTTTAAATCCAGACTACGTGTACAATTGGCATTATGGAGCATCCATGATTGGAAATGCAATTCAATCAAAAACTGTATCTGTGGTTTTGTTATCACAGGTATAGAAAACCCACAGGTATACACTGTCTTAGAAACCTTGAGATGGAGTTTTAGTCTATAAAAAAGGTGAATGCTGTGCACATCTATAGATTTAAATTTAGAATGTACTGTGTGTAAATTTTGAATTTGAATATGTCAATATGTACTTTAAATCACTATTGCTTTAAAATTCCACACTTGAATGTTAATGCCAAACTTTTGTACTCGGTACTGTTCCAAAACAACAAACGTCAAAGGGATGGATGCAGAGGTGGATGAATGAATGGAATATGTATTTTGTTTAATCACTTAATTCCAAAATCCAAGAGTATGTTAACAAAATTAATCGATTACGCAATTTAATCAATATTTTGTTGGTCAATCCAATTAATTAAATCACTCACTCTCACTCTATCCCGCTGTATTAATTTATCCTGTATTCAGGGTTGCAGGGGGTCCTGGAGCCTATACTAGGAGACTTTTACTAGGTTTTACTTAGCAGTTGTGGTGTCCCTTAGACTCAATGACACCTTTATAAGCCCATTATAACAGCTGGCACACATATGTAGACATTTATAAAGACTTTTTGTGATGAGTCTTAGCTACTATGAAATAGCTACTTTGCTTTTTCCTCTGGTTCCTAAATGAAGGGAGATTTACAAAACAGCTATTATTGTTATAACGGCTGGCAATCCTACATACCTGTATATATGTATATGCTATTTATATATTAAATTATATTATAGAATATTCATATACTACTTTTATATATACTTTCACTCATCTTCTATACCGCTTTATTCTGTATTTAGGGTCGCGGGGGGCCTGGAGCCTATCGCAGGAGGCTTAGGACACGAGGCGGGGTACACCCTGGGCACTTCCATCTTCCACAAATACTCATATTTTGCAAAAGTATTGCAAATTACTATTACATTTATGGGCAGTTGGTGCATAACCGCCACCCCAGGACTGGAGTGTAAGGTAGAGGACTTTCAGGAAAGACGACCAACAATAAGCAACACAAGATACGCATCGAACTGAGTCGGTGTCGACTACAATGCTCAGAAATTAAATTGAATCAAATTGATGGTCTACCTACAATTAACAGCTCTAATAAATGGATGGATGGATGGATGGATAGATATATAGATAGATAGATAGATAGATAGATAGATAGATAGATAGATAGATAGATAGATAGATATTGAGCACAGCGTATTGCATCTGGCAGTTTTATAACAGTTATATAAAGAACTGGCACAGATTTGTCAAGCAATCCAATTAGAATTGGAATGTCAGAAAGTGGAAGAGGATCCAAAAACTGCTCAGTGGAAATGGGTGAGCAGAGAAAGTTATTAATAGTAGTAAAGCATTAGCCACCACTACGGGTTCCAGCTGTCAAGATGTGTTTTGATATACTGTATAGCGAGACACTTTTTAGATCCTATTTTTTTCATTATTAATATTTACATAAATAATATTTGGCCAAGAATGACAACCTAACAAACTAAAGTGTTTAACTGTAAAACGACTTCCCCCCCCCTCATTTGCATTTTCATTTCATTTGCACTAAACCACGGTTTCGGATAATGGTGAAGAAAAAAGTACTGGCCACTGCTATATGTTCCAGTTGTCAAGATTTGTTTATGTATACCACAACATTTGGGCATATTTTGACAGCCTTTTTCTATGTAAATGCATTTTTATGGCGACATATTTCAGTGTGTGGATTCTCCTTCCTGTTCTCCATGCAATGCTGGCTGTGTCTAAAAGTAAACACGACTATAGAATGAGCTTGAAATTAGGCAGGGGATAGGGTTGGGGGTAATCAAACAGCCATACAGCCTTAGTATTAATCAGATATTGTTTGTTTGGTGGATCATTCTCAGCATGAGATTTACTTGGCAGTGTGTGCTGTGGTCGGAAACTGACACTAATGAACGCCTGGGCATAATTAACATTGATTGTGCTATAGTCTTTTTTCACCACAGTACTGATTGGTCAAATGGTGTTGATTAATTGTCTGCAACAGCATGATTTTGACAGTAGTGTGGGCTTTAATTCAAAACACAGTTTTATATTATGTGAACAATAAGCCATTAACTCTCACATATACATTCCAGTACATTAATTCATTCTCTATACCGCTTATAGTAGACATCCTGGACCCTATCCCAGAAGACTTAGGGTCCAGGAAAAAGGAAAAACTGCACTAGGCAGTTATACCCTGGACAAGGTGCCAGTCCATCGGAGGGACACACACATACACACACACACACACAATTTGGGAATGGCAATTAGCCTAATCTGCATGTCTTTGGACTCTGAGAGGAAACCGGAGTTCCCAGAGGAAACTCACCAAGGAACATGCAAACGGACCTGGGGCAGGAATTGAACCCTAAACCTCACTGTGGTACAGTGATATTTTCTTCTTTTTTTATCTTAAAGATGGTCTCTTTCATCGAGTGTACACTTTTAAACATCGTTTCTAAGCATTAAATAATCAATACGACAATATATCAATTAGAAGGCTTAGAGTCAGCACGGTGGATTAGTGGTTATCACTGTTGCCTTGCACCTCTAGGTTCAGGGTTCAATTCCTGCCTTGGGTCTGTGTGCATGGAGTTTGCCTGTTCTCTCCGTGCTTGGTGGGTTTCCTCCGGGTACTCCGATTTTCTCCCACAGTCCAAAGACATGGAGAGTAGGCTGATTGGTGCTCCCAAATTGCCTGTAGTGATCGATTGGCACCCTGTATGACTCGTATGACTCGTATATGTATACAGGATGTGTCAGTATAGACGATGAGTGAGTGAGTGAGTGACTGAGTGAGTGAGAGAATTTCAGGATCTGATCACCTCAAACCATTTTATCATTAAGTTATTCATACTATCTCCAACAGTTCCATTTGCAATATAAGCAACAAATGAGCTACAGTAGCTTTTTACCTTCAATTGCATGAGGACTGTGGCTGTAGCCCTGTAGACTTGTTGTCACCCTGCTGACCTGAAGCAATACGCACCTCTTTTATTCTTACATATGTTGCCATTTATTATAATCACTGATGTGGCATAATAAGGCATTGTGTTATTTAAGGAGTATTATTTATTGTAGGGAGTCTCTTTGCAGCGTTCAAGGTGTAGAATTAGAATAATTCTCTGTAATACTACATGACAATATGCATTTTATTATTAACCTCAAGAGAGAAAAATGATAGAGGCTGGTGAGAGATAACTAGTCATGAGAAAAAAGAAAGTACACCCATTTTTATTTATATGATCTTATTTATCAGGGCCTAAATTGTAATGGTGTGCTGTATTCTTCTATAAAAACTTCTACAAACTGATAAATACTCTCAAAAAAAGACAAACTAAATAAAAAAAATTGAAAATAGGTGAAAAAATGTACAACCTGTTATTTAACCTGTAATTTGTTTAGCAAATATGTTACGACGTTAAATGGTAATGAAATATTTTTGGAATATTCAGTATATCATTCAAAAGGACATAAAAAAATTTAATTGTCTGCAAATTGTTGCCAAATATTTAATTGCAGGGCCACATCAAACTCACTCACTCACTCATCTTCTATACCGCTTTATCCTGTATTCAGTATCGCAGGGGGCCATGAGCGTATCGCAGGAGACTAGGGGCACGAGGCGGTGTACACCCTGGACAGGGTGCCAATCCATCGCAAAGCGCACACATACAACAGGCAATTTGGGAACGCCAATTTGCCTAATCTACATGTTTTTGACTGTGGGAGGAAACCCACCAAGCACAGGGAGAGCAAACCAGTCGAATCAAACCCGGCCTGGGAATTCGAACCCGGACACTGGAGATGCCAGACCACTACACCACTGTGCCACCCTCCACATCAGACTGTCATATTTCCTATAATGTGACATATTTTCCTATAACAGCATGTCCTGTAGTAGTTTATTCCTTACTCCTTGGTGTACTAGTGTGTGTAAGTCTAATAAATTATCCAGAAACTTTTGACAGTGTGTGTAAAGGCCCAGAAATGATGCTTTTCCTAATGCACTTGTACCTGCGCAATACACACTATCATGTTGCTGTCACTTTTGTGTCATCGCAGCTTGTTTTGGTGCTCCTTCTCCACTGATAGATGAGGCACAAAGTACATAGCAGTGGCCTAGTATGTATACTAATGTGTCTATCACAATTCACCCAGTTTGTCAAAGACTTTAATTTAAAATTTGTGTAGTAGATTTTTTTTTTCCTTTCCTGGCTGCATTTCAAATACACCAGGCCTACGCCAACATCTAAATCATGTATTTGTTCTTCAAATGCTGCAATAATGAAAAGTAGTGGAGTCTACATGAACATGAATATCTGTAGCAATTTCCCACATTCTCTAACCAAACATTACATCTCCAGGCATGCAAGGCTGATTGTTCCATGTCTTTCCACTTCACTGACTGCCCATCAGAGACTAGAGCTGGGAAATTACTATATAATTACTACTATAATTAAGATTATTTTTGTGGCTGCGCATAGTACAAAGAATCCCATGCAGTTTTATAAGTGCCGCAGTCAGATCCAAACAAAATAACGAATAACGTACGGAAATAATGTACATTTTTCTTAACAGCACGAATTAATTTACATTCTTAAATGTGAAATTCCCTTTCCTCCTTTAATATAACGCTGCACCATCTCAAATCTACTTTCTGTCTTTTTAGATCTGTAAAGGCCTGTCACGTCTTTCATACTAAATCACAAAACTGGAATTCAATTCACCTCACTTTATTGGCTTGCCTGGTTTATTACAAATGAGTCGAGAAATTTAATTCATTAATTTCTCCCTAGACTGATCTGAATCCTTTTCAATTAGAGCACTTTTAATTGCAGTGTTATTTTTTTCTTATAAACAAGACAAGACATTTCCATTTTGGTCAGCAAACAGGCATCAATGAATAAGTAATGAAAAATAACGACTTTTCAGCAGAAAAGTGAAAGGGTGATTTTTTTTCATCTTCTGACAGGGTTAGCTTTGAAATCCGAAGGACGGGAGAGTAAACATCGTGGTGGAAACAGTGAAACGAAGACACTTTAATTTCAAAATCATTACATCACAATTTTGTCTCCGTGATCCATGCACCATAATTTCTCACAATGTCCCAAACTGGGTTGGACAATCATTGAATCCATTAGCCTAAAACAGAAAGCGTTCCTTACTCCCAAAGCTGGTGCAGTCTGTCTTTTTCTCTTTCCAGCAAATGAAACTTAAAAGGCTCCATTTGACTTGGCTTGTGCACCGTGTGGTCCGTTGTTGTCAATTTAAGAGCATGTTAAAATGCAGCCAGCGCAGCACTGCTCTGGTGCCAGACGGGACGATGTTTAAAACCTCATTTGGATGCAATCTTCGAGAACTCTCGGGAGATTTATGGGGCGCTGGCACTCGTTCTTTCCTGCTACATGGTATATAGTAAATATATCTGAGCAATGGTGTTAGAATCAGTACACACTGCTACCTGTCTCTTGTGTTTTAAAAGTCTCCGACTCAACAAATGGATGACAGGCGAAAACCCAGGGTTTCCAACAGCTCAATGTGTGAATGTTTCAAACTGATGTGACAGTCAAGAAGACAACAGCTTTACACGATTTAACTCGAATGATGCAACAGAAATGCTTTTATTCAATTTAAACTGCTTGGTTTTTTAGCAATAGAGACACTATTATGTCCACGGAATTGTATGGATTTGTTTAACTTTCGCTATATGTCTCTGATGAACATGAAGCTAAAATAATAGAATATACAAATAAGAATATAAAAAATGTGCTGAAGTTTTGCAAACTTTGATTAAATCACATTTACTCAGAAACTCTAACCATGCTGAGTCTCATATTTTCCAACATACTCTGTGCCAGTACAATGTAATATCCCTTCAAGATTAGCAGACACTGAAGAAGCTGGCCGCTCAAGTCTGATGGTTGCAACAGCGATAACAGGAATCCTCCAGGAACTGGCTATTATCCTTTAGCGGACAACCTGGGCTTCAAACCAGTAACCTTCTACTAAGCAACTCTGGGAAACTGCCATACAAGTTTGAGAGGCTGAGTTTGAAGGTTGGCTGGATGGTCTATAAAAGGCTACGCCAACCTCTTTCCTGGACAGCTAAATCCCTGTAGTGATTACTTCCAATACACCTGGCTCAAACATCCAGATGATGCTGAAGGCCATGATTAATCTAACACACCTCATCTAATTAAAGCAGAAATTAATATCTGGGAGCACCATTGGCCAGGCATGTTATATAAGCTGAGTTTAAAGCATGAGACGATTTGTAGTTTTAGGCTGGTTTACTGTGGGGATGAAGTGGTTGCTCAGACAGTGATGAGTCAAAAATTTGCACACTTTTTGAACCAAAAATAAAATGAACAAAACAACCTATTACATTTATTTAATTCTCTGAATGTGAGATATTCTTAAAAGAAAAATTCACTACTCCAACATTTATTATTTCACCAAGACATCCTTAGAAGTGTGTAAGCAATTCATACAGTAGCAACTGGCCCCAAAAAAAAAAAAAATCTGTGAACATGAACTACAATATAAAATGCATACATGCTTCAGGAAAAGAAAAAGTATATGATATATATTATCATAATAT
>JAOVVA010000009.1:6341683-6356624 GCA_028565275.1 Leiocassis micropogon | reverse complement strand
GGAGATTAATGCATTTTTTGGACGCCTTCAGCATTCCTTTACAATGTAGAAAGAAATAAAAATCAGGAACCATCATGAAGTTAGAAAGTGACCCCAAACCTTTGAACGGTAGTGTGTATAATTGTAAAAACAATATCTATATGAAATTTATATCCAAACTTAACAGACACCGACTAACAAATGAGAACAGATACTATACAGTACATTAGCATGGACAAAAAGCTTTCTAAAGCTCAGCTACAGTATGTTTATCCACGTTTGTTACCATATAATGTAAAACATCACTATACAAGTGCATTTCTTGTATAGCACTCATGGTGGATGAAGACAAAGTGGATTAGTCCATAAAGGTGTGAAAGTTCTAAGGGCATTTTTGTGTGTGTGTGTGTGTGTGTGTGTGTGTGTGTGTGTGTTTGTGTGTGTGTGTCTGTGTGTGTGTGGAAAAATTGCTTCCATAGTCATAAGCATGTGGACTCAAGTGAAACAAATAGTCTGCTTGGCTCACTGGTGGGTTTTATATTAGCATTTAAAACATGCTGGGATTCACTTCTATTCTCAATCCTCCAACGTATGAATGGATTACCCACATATAACGGAAAGAGACTTCAGAAAGTTATTGATTAGTTATAACCCGCATAATCAGTTGTGCCAGTTAACTTTTACATACTCCCACTCATGCACTGAAAGCCCAGCTGCACCCCCATGCACAGCCCTGACCACACACAGACATGCGCTGCGCCTCGGATATGATGGGTGTTAAGTCCTTGAATGTTCTCTAAGCTGCAACTCCCACGGGCCTTTAAGCTCTTTTTACACTTTTTTTTACACACGGAGAGTTGCAGAAAGTGCCAATTCGAGCCATTTTTACACATATACACACTTGTGTGCACACACAAACAGGATGCACTTTTACAAAATTGATGAAGCAATTAAACACAGGGAAGCACTTCCACACAGCCAAAGGAATGGCATTTCAATGCTATTAAAACCTGAAACAGGATGGCGTTATGAAAGAAAGTAATCAACATTTTGGGGTTTTTTGTGTAATACAGCAGTGACATTTACATCAACATCAGCCTTGAGTCTGCTTCCTATTGTCCTAGTGCCACACGAAATAACCAGGGAGAATTGTAGACCTCGAAGCTTACCATAAAAATACACTCACTGGCACATTTTATACGAAACATCTGTGCTCCTGCTTATTCATATCCACTCAGCCAATCACTACACTACATAAAATAATGCAGACACAGGTGAAGAGCTTCGGTTACTGTTCAAATCATAGGTTAAAATAGGGGAAATGTGATTATTGACTCTAACCATTGCATATTTTTAAAACTTCATATCTTACACACAACAATTTCTAGACATTAGACATAATGGGGGGGAAAATCCAGTATGTGTTAGTGTATGCCGAAACAATTTGTTAATGAAAGAGGACATAGCACACTGGCTCAAACTGACCACAGTATATAGAGCTTGTCAATATTTGAGGCTACTCCCGCAGAAGACCACATCAGGTTCCACTTTTCTCAGCCAGGAACAGGAATCTGAGGCTACAGTGGGCACATGTTCACAGAAACCAGACAAACAGTTTGGAAACGTCACCTAGTGTGATGAATCTCTCTCTCTCTTTTATGTTTTTTTTTCTGTGACATTGATCATTTGGTCAGTATATAGGTGTCCATGCATAAATCCATAGACCCAACCTTTCTTGTGCCAATAGATCAGGCAGGTTGCAGTGGTGTAATGAATGGTGGAATTGTTTTTCGCTACACACTATGTCTATTAATTCCTATAAAGCATTGTTTAATAATAGGCTACAGTCTATACAGTATGAGTACTGCTGCCACATGCCCTCCTTTATGGTCACAATTTTCCCATTTTATAATGGCTACTTCCAGCATCATTACATGCCATGTCAAAAAAAATGGTTCTAAGGACATTACACTGAGTTCGATGTACTTCGGTGACCTCCTGATTCACCAGCTCTGAATCCAATAGAGTGTGTTCTTAATGTGGTAGAACAGGAGATTCGCAGCGTGAATGTGCGGTTGAGTCATTCTTACTCTTCGGTGCCATTTCAACCAAGTAACTTTCTGTATTAAAAAAAAAATGCTCCAACCTTCCCTAACACACACAGAGTATCAGCGCTTATGAAAGCTACAGTATAGTAATTTTCACATTTGAGATTGAATGTCTCTTACTTTACCATGAAAAGAGATTTTACAAGTAATTACAAACAAAAATTGTCTTAAATATGTTTTACATATTTTAGGCACAATGTAATATGAAATTTTTTTAATATCAATGGATTTCAGTCCACTTTGTCCCTATTTTTAAGAACCTTCATTTTAGCAATCGGTTTTTAAATGATTTATTTAAATAACCACTGACATATGTAGAATACATCCCTCACTCACTCACTCATCTACTATACTATTTTATCCTGTATGCAGAGTCGCTATCCTAACAGACTTAGGGCACGAGCCAGGGTACATCCTGGCAGAGGTGGGTAGGGTAGCCAAAAAAATTATTCAAGTAAGAGTAGCTGTACTTCAAAATAATATAACTTAAGTAGAAGTAAAAAGTAGTCATCGGAAATATTACTCAAGTAAGAGTAAAAAAGTATTCGGTGAAAAGACTATAAACTATAATAATATATACTACTATATATAAAATATATTTTATATAGTAAATAATATGTATATATATTTTTATATGTATATTATTGTATAATCATAATAATCATATATGCCAACATTGCAACATTTAGTGAAATAGGGAAACTTATCGCAACATGTTTCCTTAGGTTAGAAGTCGAGTTTTTATATGCTGTGTGTCTGTTATGGCAGATAGAGATAACACCGCAGTATGAAGTTATTTTTTTGTAAGTGAAACATGCTTTGTATATGATGCCAGGGATGCCGTCCGAATATTTTTTTTACCGCTATGGCGCCATTTTGAGTGTGGTCATGTGACTAGATGTGATTATTGCTGCTGCGTCTGATTGGTGAAACAGTCGTGCGGTAGATGTACCGGCAGCATGTGTTTAATAAATAGTTTGAAAAGTAACGAGTCGAGTGTAGCCGAATGCAGCGGAGTAAGAGTAGTGTTTCTTCTACACAAATCTACTGAAATAAAAGTAAAAAGTATGGTGCAGTAAAACTATCCATAAAAGTAAATTTCTTTTTCAAAAAGTTACTCAAGTAAATGTAACTGTAGTAAATGTATTCATTACTACCCACCTCTGCATCCTGGATCGGGTGCCAATCCATCACAGGGCACACAAACACACACACACTCATTTACATACTATGGGCAATTTGGGAACGCCATAGCCTAACCTGTATGTCTCTGGACTGTGGAAATCGAACCTGGGCCCTAGAGGTAGAAGAAGACAGTACCAACCACTAAGCCACCGTGCTGCCAATGTAGAATACATGTTGATTTTATTAAATTACCAGATGTGCCTGTGACTTTCTTTGCATGGAATTTAATTGCATGCTCATAAGCGCATTTTAAAAAATGTAAAATGTTGAATGTAAAATCTGTTGAATTTTTAGATTAATTAATGATTTTTTCAATGTTGATTTTTTTTTATACAAGGGCATTTTTCATTTACATTTTAAAGTAGCATATCTTCTCTTCCAGTGGCCCTATATGTTACCTCAAGCACGGCCAAATACCTCTATGAAAACCCCATTAAAATTTGTTCAGCTTTTTTTTTTACGTGATGCATGCACAAACATACAACCATACAGACAAAATTCCAAAAAACATTTTGATGTGTTCTATTACTCATCTTACATCTCTTCTAATTAATTTTTTGCAAATATCCTCAATGTATGGACATGACAACTTTACAGTTGTATTATATGTATATAAGATTGAAGCATAAAACTAAGGTAACATGATGGTTAGTTTGTTAATATACAGTAGGGTTTACCCTGCAGCCTACTGTAATATTTAAGATTGAAAGACTATAATAATTCAACCAGATTATAGTTTTCAAGGTACCATCAACTAGTAGTATTATAGTTATTTGTTGTTATTACCTTGGTAGGGTATGTAGAGTGTTTGTCAAAGTTCTTCTTAGCATTCAACCATCCGCTGTGTAACTGTGACCTTAAGGCCAATGGCAGTGAGGCATTTCTGGTACTCAGAGGGGGAATGGTATTGCCTGAAAATTTGTCCTGGCTCTGGAACTGGCCCTCAACTGCATTTACTACTTTCTCTTAGCTTTCAGGTCCTTCTTTCTGAGACTTGACACTTTCTATTTATTCCCTACTCTCTGTCCTTTCTCCACTTCTCCTTTTCTTTTTTTTTTTTTGAGGAAATGCTTCCTCCATTCAGGATCTGAAATTTGTCCTGTAGTGCTGCTGCTTTTTTGCAGTAGACATCGGTGTCATTTTCTGGCAAATGCATAATACTTTGATAACTAAAAATGATATAGTAAATTGATGCATGATAAATTTGCAACAAGTATAAATAAGATATAACCACTTAACTCTTGTTTCCTCTCAAAGTCCAAAGACATGAAGATTAGACTAACTGTCATTTCCAAATTGATCATATAGTGTGAGATTTTAAAAATGTGATTTTTTTATTCACATTAAAAACAGGTACAATCACAAAAATAACATTAATTGGTTAAAAATGTTACGGATGACTATACAGTAAGTCCCCTACATAGAAATATTTGAGTTATGAACTTTCAAAGATACAAACATGCGTTCGCACATGTTCAATTGCGGAAGTTAGATCTCATGTCACATATGTGCAGCGTGCATCCTCTGAAAGTGGCTGTGGTGTAGTGTACAGGACTGTACTGTATAGAGTACAAGCCCAGGATGAACCGGAAGCAAGTGTAAAAGCAACGCGATGAAGCATGTACTGCTAAGAAGCGCCAAGCAATAACGATGGAGACGGAAGTGAAAACAATTGAGAAAATGGAGCAAGGTGAAAAGATTGCTTGTTCTTTTTTGTAATATACTATGTATAGCCAATTGTGTTAGTATACTAGTACCTTGACAATGTTTGTTGGAGTTATGAACCAATTGGACTTATGAACGAGCTCTTGAAACAGAACTTGTTTGTATGTGGGGGACTAACCAGTGCTACCATGCTATTCCTAATAAAGTAGTCAGTGAATGTAGGAGGAGTTTTTTTTTTCATAATGGTACCATAAAAGCAAAGGACTTTTAAAGTAAAGTAACCATGACATATGAAATGGTTAACAGTCTGTTTTACCGTGATTTGTTTAAGCTATTCCACCTGCTGATTGACCAGCATCCTTGTACCTTTTGAACCAATCACTTAAGACCTCTCAACATTCCCGTCACATTGTCTTACACAGCACTTCTTCTGTTGCCCGTATGAACTCCACTTTAATGGAAAATGATTAGGTGTAGAGGGAAGCCATTATGATAAGAGAGCCCAGTCTTTCTGGCAGTGTTGCACTCAGGTGAATGATAATGCTGCCTAAAAAGTTGTGTTGCTTTTTTTTTTCTTCTTCTTCATCTGCAATCAATCTGCAGGACAAGGCCTCATACTCAGCCCTATCTGATAGTGTACATGGAGAACATGCTCAGTTAGGTGGTAATTAAACTCATAATTATTATCAATCATGCACAGCATTATTCCATATTGCATATGGTAGTAAATGAAGCATGCTGTTTTGAAAGTGAGCGCGAGACGGGAGACTGCTTCAGCAGCAATGCTCATAATTCTGCCAGAATGCCACCTTTGTTTCTGTCATCAATCCAAATTTACCTTCACATTAGAAAGCAAGTAACGGAGGAAGCGTTCAACTCTGCAACACTAAACCGACAGTCAGTGTGTGTGATTATTAGTTCAGCGAATGAAAAGAATGAATTGAACGTATGTTTACGGTTGTCGTGAACAGTGATGAAAAGACCTCAAGGTCTTGCTGTTGTTATTTCGTTCTCAATAGGCACAGTTCTCTGAGTAATTATGTTCACACTAAGCAAGCAGCCTTTTCAGGGATTTCAGATGTACTGAAACCTAAAGTGAGTGTCACACAGACAGACAGGCTGCAGCCAAAGCTACATTTATACATGGTGTTTCCCTGTCCACCACAGGAAACACTTGTAATTCACTAGTTTCCAGTATAGAAGCGGTTGAGCAGTTGTAGCAGTGGAAATAACAAACAGTAAAAAAAAAACCAAAAAAAAAAAACTGGACAAATATATTTTGTTATGTCAGAAAATATCCAATAAAAGCTGTTCACTGAGCTCTAAAGAGGACTCAGTTAATGGCCATGAATATCCACACTCTCCAGTTCCAGTATCTTAGTTCAGGTAAGCCTCCACACAAGTGCATTTTAGGGATTTCACATCCTTAAAAGATAAAATACATGAAGTGTTCTAATCAAACTTTTAACTGCAGTAAAACATTTGAATCATGCAAACGTTTTAAAATCGTTTCTCATGAACATTCAGTGAGTGGAACATCTGATCCTTGAAAATCAATGGCTAACTTGCTGCCAACTTGCGGAAGAGACGCATCTATCTGTGGGAAGTGTACACACGATAATTCACGAACACCACTTGCACATTACAGAAACTCTGCTGGGAGTTATTGGCACATCCCGTGTACACACAAATTACATTTACTCGCTTTACTGTAATTGAGTAGTTTTTTTGTGAGTAGTTTTTTTTTTTGTGTACTTCTACTTTCGTGTACTTTTTAAAATCTGTAATTTTACTTTCACTTAAATATGTTTTGTTTGACGTGTTGTACTTCGCTACATTTTAAATCATTTTCGCTACTGAGTAAAAAACAAATGAATGAAAATGAATAATAAAAAAAATAATGCAACAGGGAAGGAAAAAAAATACATCAGGAAAACCACTGCACTGAATGATTGATGGGTGGGGAGAACAAACGCGTTAAATTCAAAAGAACGATGGAGACGGACAAAACAGATGCCAGTGATGCAGACACAGCTCAAAGTGAAATGCCATCAAATTCTTATGAAGCAAACCCCTGGTCATATTTAAGCGACCACTTTGTGTGTTCCTTCAATTAAAAACAAGTAGTTTGAGATTTATATCCACTTGTCTTTTTTGAACTACACTAGAATCCTCCATCCCACCCCCGCTGTTAACAAAAGGAACTAAGTAACTTTTTACTTTTACTTGAATAGATTTTTATAATGGTAACTTTACTTGTACTTCAGTAAAATTTCACTGAAGTAACAGTTACTTAAGTACAAAATTTTATTACTCTGTCCACCTCCTGCCTGTACAGTCCTGACCTTGCTCCAAGTGATTTCCATGTGTGTGCCTTAAAGGAGCTCCTGGAAGGCCAGCATTTATGGCGTGAAGCAGGCAGTCTAATTATTGCTCCAGTATACTGACAAAACTTTTCACCTTGATGGTATCCTAGCACTAGTGTAATACATAGGTGCATTAGTGTATCAGGGGATTACATAAAGAATGAAAGGTAGAACTGTATACAATACTGTTATTCTGCACAATAAAAAGTCCCAGTTTGACTTGAACACCAGAATATTGTTTTTGCCCATTTATAGAACTTTTTTTTTGGTTTGTTTCATTTATTTTGAAAAGGTCATTTGTAGCCTGTTTATGTCTGTTAACTGGAGTTTGCCAGGTTATTTGATACTGCTTATCAGTATTTATACCGCAGCATTGCTCATTTCTGTTTGGTTCACAAGTGTTCATTTATTTTCTGTAACAGCAGGTTTGTCAGTCGTTCTAACTGTAATTCAAATGACAGATTTATATGTGTTTGTTCTAGTACATGGTCATTTTGATAGTTGACAGCTCATTCATAGTGTTACCTACTGTAGCAAAGACAAATGGTTATTCATTGATATGGAGATGCTTCCTCTAAGGAGATCAGTGTTTAATTGTCTATAAAAAAAAATCATAATAAAGAGCATTTATAGAGGCTTAAAAACAGAACAGAACAGTTGACACTGTGTGTTTTTGTGTATTTAGCAGGCTTAGTTAAGGGTGTGCCAGGTGTGTAGAATGTGCCATGCTGACTCTCTGATTCAGCCCCACACCTTGTCAGTGCTCTGATTGAGTTGTGTGCTGTGAGCTCAATCCATCGGCTGATAAGCCCACAGGAGAGAGAGAGCGCCCTCACTAATGACTCGCCCTCTTAGTGCCCTTGAAAACTGAAGTCAATTATGGCAGCCGGCTGCTGCAGTGAGGCTGTGGGCTTGAGGGAGGCCCTGAGGACGCTCAATTCTACAAGAAAAAGGCAAGCACTACAATCCACGTCTGCTACAGATATCAATCAGAAGTCAAGCGGAAGGGACAGGAAGGATCTTCGATTAAAGCTTGATTGATCTAAATGCTAATTTCACAATTTTAGGAATTTCTGTATACATGTATTGCATGAAACTGGTTCAGAATAAATAACTCATATACTACTGTAAACATACGTAAGTAGTTGTTAACTTAAAGGACCCATATTTTACTATTTCTATAACAAGTTAAGCTAGGTACTGTAAAAATGTTCCCCCAAAGAGTGTCTTTAATGCTCCCACAGATAATGTATTTTTATACCTAAAAGTCCTTCTGTTTTACTCCTCCTTCAAACATGCAGCTTCAGTGTCTATATAAATGAGTTACTCCCTCAAGAGAACAGCATAGCTAAACAAAGCTGAGAAACAAGCCTGGGAATGCTTTTTTTCATATGAGGTAACATTAGGGGGGAAATCTGATCAGCTGGTTTAAACCATGGCCAATACAAAAATGGACATATAAGGGAGACCCACCTGAAAATAGGGGCCCTTGAAGTACATCACCTAAAGTCTCCTTAATTCACCAGGACAACAACTCAAAAATTTAGTAAAGAAACAAAAAAAATCAAGCAGACCTGAACATCAACCCATTTAAACTGACTGAACTAGATCTGTTCAAGATATCACTGCACCTGCACTAGATACCTATTCTAAGAATGCATAAGGTTTAAAAAATTAATTCCACCCTGAAACAGATCCTATCAATAAGTGAAACCTTTCACAAAGCCTAAACATAGGGAATAATTGTGAAGTTTGCTGTGAGCTCCTTTCAAAAAAGAGCATGAGATTTAGCAGAGTAAAAGAAGCTCAGTATGGTCATGAAAGTTCCAACTAGGAAAATTCAACTCAGATTTTGATTACTGAATAAGTTGTGAACACAGTTGGAAATCATGTGTCAATTATAAATATGCAAATAATCTACATTTTTTTTCCCCTCCTTAAGCAAATTTCTAATATAAAAAAGAAAAGAAAAAAAAAATTATGATAATTATACTGTTGTTTTGTTGTGTTGTTGTTTTGTGCTTTCTTCTCATTTAATTCCTGCCAGTATATTAAATCCCAAACAGTGTTAAATGGATAGCTAGTGTGCTATGGTGTACAATCACTGTTCGATATACCAAGTGGATCTGATTAGGGATTTGATTAGGGATTAAAAAGGGATTTGGGATTCAGTCTTTAAGCGAGTTTGATTTGTAGCTTATTTTTGTGCATAAATAAAACATAGGAGACAATTCAAAACAACTTAGAAGCAATTATTTTGTCGACAATGTCTTGATTAAAATGGCATAACATTATTAGATGTGTTTTGTTGCTGAAAGTGAGGCAGGCAGGTACATACTCTCTCCTCAGTACTGCGGACCGTACCAACATACGACCCGAATTCCGAAAAAGTTGGGATGTTTTTTAAATTAGAATAAAATGAAAACTAAAAGACTTTCAAATCACATGCACCAATATAAAACATAGCTGTTTAAACTGAGTAATTTTACACTTTTATCTACTAAATGATGTCTGCTACAGGTCTCAAAAAAGTTGGCACAGGGGCAACAAAGGGCTAAAAAAGCAAGAAATTTGGAAAAGATTTAAACAAATTAATTGACATCAGGTCTGTAACATGATTAGCTATAAAAGGGATGTATTAGCGAGGCAGAGTCTCTTAGAAGTTAACATAGGGAGAGGCTCTCCAATCTGTTAAAGAGTGCGGAAAAAGATTGTAGATTACTTTAAAAACAACATTCCTCAACCTCAAATTGCAAAAGGCTTTACAAATATCATATACAGTGCATAACATCATTAAAAGATTCAGAGACCATTGTTGGATGCCCGTGGTCTCAGATGACACTACGTCACTAATCAGCATGATTGTGTCATTGACATTACTAAATAGACCGAGGAATACAATCTGCCGTGCCATCTGCAGATGCCAACTAAAGCTCTATCATGCAAAAAAGAAAGCCATATGTGAACAGGGTCCAGAAGCACCGTTGTGTCCTGTGGGCCAAGTCTCATTTAAAATAGACTAAAGTGAAAAAGTGTACAATGGACAGACGAGTCCAAATTTGACACTCTTGTTGGAAATCACGGACGCCGTGTCCTCCAGGCTAAAGAGGAGGGAGACTTTCCAGTGTGTTATTAGCGTTCAGTTCAAAAGCCAGCATCTCTGATGGTATGGGGGTGCATAAGTGCATGCGGTATGGGCAGCTTGCATGTTTTGAAAGACACTATGAACGCTGAAAGGTGTATATAGGTTTTAGATGACGTCTAGAAAGGCCTTGTGTACTGTATTTCAGCAGGACAATGCAAAACCACATACTGCTGCTATTACAAGAGCATAGCTTCATAGTAGAGTCCAGATGCTGAATTGTCCTGCCTGCCGTCCACATTTTTCACCTATAGAGAACATTTGGTGCATCATTAAACGAAAAACACATCAAAGAAGACCACATACTCTTCAGCAGCTGTAAACCTATATCAGGCAAGAATGGTACCAAATTCCAACACCAAAACAACAGAAAATCATAACCTCAATGCCCAGACTTCTTCAAACTGTTTTGTCCCCATCCCGGATATTTTGATACTTGTAGCAGGTATCAAATTTGAAATGAGCTCATTTTGTGCATAAAATTTCTTGGTTTAAAAATGTATGTTATCTATGTTCTACTGTAAATAAAATATTGACTCATGTGATTTTTAATTCTTTTAGTTTTTATTTTATTCAAAACCAACTTTTCCGGAATTCGGGTTGTACTTTCACCCATGCGGCGGCTGATACTTAGCGTAATTAACGGTTACTGGAACACCTAGAACGCAGAGTGATACATATAATTAAATGTCCCAGTGTTGTTATCGTCTATTATCACCATTCATGTAATGGCTCCTGTCCAAACATTTTATTTGGTTGGAACTAACTGTTATACATTTACAGCATTTGGCAGATGCCCTTATCCAGTGTAACTTACCTGTGCCTTGAAGTCTACAGCAATAAATACATCCTGATACTGGGACACTATGCCACAGACAGACTATGCAACAGTATCCTAAGCAATCTAAAACACAGTTACGAAGTTAAGTATTTCAGGAAGGGGTAGGTATTTAGATGTTTTGATGCGAGACATGCTGCAAGATGATAACAGTAGTCTAGGAGTTCTACTGGATCAGAGGGAGTGTTGTGGAGGTTGGGGTGTAATAAGTATTTTGAAGTAAGGATGTTCTGGCCCATTTGGCTTTGCAGGCCAAAATCAGTGTTTTACATCCAATGTAAGCAGCTACAGAAAGCCAGTAGAGAAAATGTAGTGAGGTGGTATGAGTAAAAAAATTTATGTTAAAAAAAGTAATTTAGCTGGATTTTGGGTAAGTTGTAGAGGTCAAATCATGCACTGAGGCAGACCTGCCAGGCGCGAGTTGCAGCCCAGTCTCGAAAATGACAAGGGACCGAACAACGACATGAGTGGCCAGTGGGATAGGAAAGGAGAAATCAATATGAGAATGGTAGATTAGTGGGTGAGAGGAAAAGGACAGTTGGTTGTCCATGGTTATTCCAAGGTCACATACAGTGACCAAAGCTGACATCATAGAGTTTGTTCATAGAAATCTATTATTTGGAAGGTTGCTGAACCTGAGCAGTCATTCCCTGATTTATTTGTTTCTGCAAGTACTTTTATAATGACTTGTCTACTGTTCTTTTTTT
Organism: Leiocassis micropogon; assembly: GCA_028565275.1. Lineage (NCBI taxonomy): Eukaryota > Metazoa > Chordata > Actinopteri > Siluriformes > Bagridae > Leiocassis > Leiocassis micropogon. The sequence continues at coordinate 6,344,634 of JAOVVA010000009.1, read as the reverse complement.
TTTTTGGGGGGGGGGGGGGGGGGGGGGGGAGGGGGGTGCTTCAGAAGTATTTATGTAGTTGTCACTGTTAAACCAAAGGCAAGGGCAAAGTTTCTGATAAAGCCACCATAAATGAATAGAAAATGAATCCCATATTTTAAGTAAGTACATTTTGTTTATATAGTACTTCTGAAGAACAGACATTGTGGTTTTAAGAAACTTAGTATATAAAAAATACAACAATAAAAAAACTAAACTAACAAAAGAAGACTTAAAGACATATATTTTCAGCTGATTTAAAAATGTATCCATATATCAAAATTTCAAGGGCAAAGCATTCCACCGTCTATTTCACAGAGCTACAGGTGTGAAAGTGCAGTTACCTTTTGTTTTGTGTTCTAGATCTAAAGACCTTAACGGATCTTGGCAGGAGCTTGGCTTTACAAATCTGTCAGTCAGCAACAAAATACTAAATTGTATTCTAAAACTGATAGGGAGCCAATACATAGATTTCAAAATAGGTGTTACAGATTCCCACTTTGATGATCTTGTCACCAATCTCTACGAAGGAATAGCGGTGCCATAATTCAGCAATGCCCGAATATAAACCTACCACAATAACAAAGAAATTTACGCATTGCTATTTGAACTGAATGGGGAAAAAAATCCCTAGAGCATTTACAATGCTTGATTTGGTCCAATGCATTTTATTGCAATAAAAAATGCAATTTAAGCATTTTAAATGAATTAATTTAAAATACCGCCTTCATCGTTTTTTTTTTATCATTCGAGTCTTCAAATCAAGTCTAGCTCTACATGTCAAGGACATCACAGGAAAATAAAAGCACACAATGAAAATTGAAAAAAAAAAAAAAAAATGAAAAAATAAAGTTAAATTTTTTTTTTTTTTTTTTCACAGGACACAACTAGTGTGACCTGGAAGTTTTTACTGTACATCTTTCTTCATGTGTTGTGCTAAATGGTGTTTTCTTCAGCTTTTCATATCATTATCGTGCCATTTTAAGGAAGCCAAACACATACTCCAGTATTTTGAGGCAAAGGTGGATCAAGATTGGACTGTTTTAAAAATTGTTTGCCAACCATGTGTCGTGTTGGCTTGAATGAAAATTAGACTTCCAAGCACAGAATATAAGAATACTACAGCACATTAGTCTGTTAGTAAAATATTATATATTTTAACATACAGCTGGACTTTCACGTGTTTGCTTCCATGAGAGCAGCCCCTACTATGACGAAGATTCACATCTGATGAAGAAGTGAAGACAGCGGTGCAGTCATGCCTCACAACTCAGTCTAAAACATTTTTTTAATAAGGTACAGTAATACAAACTTTTGTTGACAGATAGACAAAGTGCATTGAAAAGCAAGGAGATCATGTTGAAAACTGATGCATTTGTCTTTTCTAGAATTAAATTCAAATAAATTCTACAACCAGAGTGCGGATAACTTTTGACTCACACTTGTACATATTTTTGAACATTAATTTAGTAAGGTGAGTATTTTTGTATTCAATTTTAAAATGCTTGAATTACTTTTTTAATTGAAATATACAGTGCAGGAAAAAGTCAAGCAGTGTAAATGCTGTAGGGATTTTTATATATTTTTTTCATTTAGATCAAATTGTAATGCAGAAAAAAAATCCAACATTGTTATTGTGATAGGTTTTTATTTGGTTCATGTACAGTAATTCAACATGTTATTTTGCTTTGAGGAATTTTGGCCCTGTTATTATTCCTTTAGTTGTAGCATTTGGGAAACTTCCAAGCGATCCCTGGACTTTTTTGTTCGGGCTTGTGAACAAGGAGTTTTGGCACTCCAATTGTGAAGACAATTCACTCAATTTCAACAACAAAAACTCCTGACAAAGTGTCACAATATTTTAAAGCTGAAAGAAACAGGAATGAACCAGTGAAATCTTTGCCCAGAGTGATGGTTTAACAAATGCAGCCAAAGAACTCAAACCATTCATCACATCAGGACCTTATTTTTTCAGCATTAATGTGTAGAAAATTGTCAGTCTTCAAGTTTGTTTTTAATGAAATGTATAACTGAATATCATCCGCATAGCAATGATATATTTAAATATCCTTGAAGTTACGTATCAATTGCCCATTGACAAAATGACTCTGCGGTGCTTTCTGAGGAGAAATTGTTAACAACAACAGAAAAATGCCTCACTAGGATAGGAAGGAAACCACTTTAGAGCACGCCCAGAGATACCAAAGTGACTATGTTTATCAACCAAAATGCAATAGCATACTGTATTAAATGCATTAAGTTCCAGCAGAATTCCAACAAATTCTCCACCATCAGCATGTCATAGACGGTCACTATGAACCCTAAGAAGCACTGTTTCTGTGGAGTGCAAACAATGAAAACCAGATTAAAACTTATCCAGGATATTGTGTCTGTTTAAAGAATCAGGAATCTGTTTGGTGACTACCATTTCTAAGGACCTTTGTGATAAAAAAGAAAGTGTTGATATAGCTCCAGTATTTTGAGGCAAAGGTGGATCAAGATTGGACTATTTTAAAATTGTTTGCCAACCATGTGTCGTGTTGGCTTGAATGAAAATTAGACTCCCAAGCACAGCATATAAAAATACTACAGCACATTCGTCTGTTAGTAAAATATTATATATTTTAACATACAGTAACTTGCATATTACACTGACTCATCCTAGCATATCTTATTCAATGTTATTTAATGTTACATTTAAAGTTCTTGGGATATTTAGGAAGTAATGATGGACTGTCTTTTCACTTTACTGTTTCTTGCCATAATATGGGTTTGTACAGTGGCAGTAGTAGTAGTAGTAGGGCAACAGATGGTATAAAGCACATTAAGAAGGCAAGAAAGAAAGGCACACCTGCAAATTGAAAACCATTCCAGGTGACTACCTCATGAATCTGATGAGAGAATGCCACAAATGTGACAAGCTGAGCCAAATC
>JAOVVA010000009.1:6322255-6341583 GCA_028565275.1 Leiocassis micropogon | reverse complement strand
AATTGAAAACCATTCCAGGTGACTACCTCATGAATCTGATGAGAGAATGCCACAAATGTGACAAGCTGAGCCAAATCTAAATGTAAATATAAAATATTAAATATTAAATAAGTGTTTAAGTGTTATTTAACACTTTTTGTTTACTACATAATTCATTTTGTGTTCGTTCATCGTTTGGATGTCTTCAGTATTAATGTACTGTACGATGTTGAAAACAATTAAAAGTAAAGAAAAAGAAGGTGTGTCCAAACTTTTGACTGGTAGTGTACTGTATATACAGTAGGTGCATTATTTGTTTGTATCTCCTCATCAATCATTGTAAATCTGTTAACTAGTCGTCTGTATCAATAGTTCTTTTAGTAGAGTTCATAGGCCATTGCCAGGATCTTGGTTTCTATACAACCGACGGTTACCAAAGTTATTATATTTATTTTAAAATTCTAAAAAGTTATTAGCCATTTTGACTTCTATTGAATTATATCATTCCATAGACATAAAACTACAAATAAGGTTACTTTGGACCATGCGTGGGCTGATGGTGGATGGGCACTTGTTCTGATTCTGTCTTATTTTATACATAATAATTGGATTATGTTAACAAAATTAATCTGGGCTAAAAGTGGATTTTTTCCCCACATATAACAAGCTCTCTCCCTTGCCAGGATTATGCTGGATCAGCTACTATTATGGTTGATCCAGGGCCAATTAGAAGCAATGAAGAAGTAGGATGTCACCATATACAAATAGACACGCGCACTCCTTCCCACCTAAAAGCTATTTAGCATAGCCAATCTGTCTACATGCATGTTTTTTCAGAGGTTGTAAGATACAGAAGAACCCCAAGGAAGCGTTTACAAAAAAGCAAAAGCAGGACTGTGTGATGGCACTTGGTAGTTAGCTGCACCACCTTGTCACCACAGTTTCGTTGTAGATAATAATACCTGAATAATACCAGGTAGTTAGTAGTGGTTGGGCTTCATACATACACCTGTTTTACGATAGAATTTCAGTTTGTTTACCTACAACACCATACACCAGTATGGGCACAGTGTTGTAATTCTGGTATTTTTGACTTCTATGTTTGTCATGTATTATCTGAATGACTGCTCTATTTTGCAATGCTAATTACACGAAGTAATCAGAGCTGCACTTGATTAATATGTGTTTATAACAAAACAGCCAAACAAGCAGCCTACTACAAGCACTTAACTTTTGAGTGACTGTATTAATGCTGCTAATTGTTAAAGTTAATTACAAAGTCCTGTGGTTACAGATTACTGAGAAAAAAACATTATGCAAGGAATCCTTTTTCAGTGGCACTTGATGAAACGTTGTGGTGTATTACATTACTCCATAAGTGCTAAAATTATCTCTTTTATCATGTATTTAGTGAGCTAATTTCGTCCGTGTTGGGATAATGGCCATGTCCACTCTACTCCTGCCTCAGAGATGTAATCAGAATAACGTGAACAGTGTGTCTCTTCCCAATGGGACGCTGATGGGCAATTTGCTCTCTATTAGACAATAAAAGATGGATGGGTATATGGTACTTTGGCATTACCTCAACAGTTGGCCCTTCCTTAATAACGCACTTTATTGCCGACTTGTCCGGGTGATGTATTCCTTCTGCAAGGCTGCTGGGTTGCCAGACGCCCAAGCCACACTTCCCAGTAGAAGGGACTATTAACTGATCATAAATCCCTCTTGATGAACACATTCCCAATCTACTAATAATTAATGAAGCAATTTGTACAGCTTCTCTAGAGTATTATGCAATGCTGCAGCCTCAAGCACATAAGACTCAAGACAAACTACTTTTAATCGGATGCATTCCCAGTGGTAGGTCACAAGGTCTGAACCTCCTGATCACATACAGTACATCACAAATGGCACCTTATAAATGAATCAAAAGTGGTATGGGATTCTCCTGAATTAGTTCCATTAGTCAAATCAAAAACGGGTGTTACTTAGCCATCTGATAAGTGGAATAGTAGAACCATCACTTCAATTTTTCTCCCATTCAGGCTGTAAGTGTGTGCTGAAGTCCACATTGAAAGAAGCTGTTCACTTACCTGAAACAAGAAAAAGACAGACAGTTAATTGGATAAAAAAATCTATATAGTTTCTCCTAGACAACAATGGAAAGGGAGACGTATGCTTAAATCTCCTGGCCCTCAGTTTTTCTCCTAAGACAAAGGACCCCTATAATCTCTTATATATATCAACTCGTGTTTCAATAGAGATTCCTAAAATAAAATGAAATTTAATTCCATTTTAATTATATAGCACTTTTAACAATATATACTGTCACAATGTCATTATATGCATATTAATGCACTCAGTCATTCCTTCTCAGTTACTTCTTATCTCCTGGTCAATTTTTTCCATATATTCAGAGCCTATTCCAGCAACACAAGTTGCAAAATAGGAATGGACACCAGTTGTGACTATTGCCAAAGAACAATTCCTCCCAACACACACACACACACACACACAGATCTGCAATTTGAAGGATCCTAAGATAACAAATCAATCAACATGCCTGTTTTGGTATCATGCGAGGAAACTTGTCACAAATCATGACGTCATGTGATCACTACTGAGCCGATCGTTCTTTTCTCTCTCATACTGTGGGATTGTGGGTAATTGCCTCCCATGCCCAGTCTCAGTGCGTATTCGTCACTCGTATAGCCAACGTGAGTGTGTGCGCGTTTACTGTTTACTATAACATTGTGATCGTGTGTGTGTGTGTGTGTGTGTGTGTACGTGCACGAAAAGCTTTTTTTTTTTAGATTTTGTGTCCAAGTGTACTGACTTTTTTAGTAACTGTACTGCAACAATGGCCCCTGTGAAGAAAAAAACTTTAACAAGGCTGTAGCAGTGCGGGAGATGATTCTGTTTAACGACAATGCAAAGTCACAATTTAGCGAAATCCTCAAAATGAGGCAAAAGCAGGTGTCAATAGATACAGTAGGCTGCTTGTTAAAGATTCCATTTTTTTCCAACAGAGACTCTGTCAGAGAGCAGTGATTCCCTAGTGTTTGTGTGCGCGTCTTACACAGTAGCCCCCCTCCTCCTCCTTTCTTCTCCCATCTCACACCAGTTAATTTGTTTTATTTTTACTTTATATTTTGTATTTATCATATTTATAGGAATATGTCTGGGTTGTGAGAGTTTTCATTATTTCTTATGGGGAAATTCACTTTGATATACGATTTCTTTAGATTGCAAGTACGCTTCCCGAACTAATTATGCTCGCAATCCAAGATTTTACCGTATAAGGAAACTGAGCAACTAAGATTATATGAGGAAAAAGCCTTGTGAAGAACCAGATTCAAAAGGTAATCCATCCTCTTCTGGGTTTTAAAAAAATATTCTCGTAAAACTATATGCTTCAGAATACTGTACAGTTAAACATGTGTATCGAAAGGATGCTCAATATGATCATATTGTAAATAGGCGTCCTGGGAAGAGTACAGGACAGTGTTTATGATTACAGCAGCAGTTCTTTGATGTTTCAAGTACTCAGGTTAGATTATCCACTGAAACAAAAAGACTTGGGCACAGTTTGTCCTGCAGCAACATGACATGTATGACTTGTAGAAAGTGCCAAGCATCAATAAAATCACATACCGCATTAAGATCTGCAAGTTAATGTCAAGTTCATTCTTATGTTTATTTGGAAAGCACCATCAAGTATGTCTAAACAGGAGTATAAGAGTGCATTTTAATATGTGCATCTAAATGCATTCGGATATGAGGGATTTAAAAAATGTTAACAATGACGATGCTTATTTGATTTTGGTGAGGCTTTTGGTGAAAAAGAGCAAACAAGGCACGGAAGTCTGCATTTGTGTATACTAAGTATTTAAGTCTACTTGCAATCCTATGCAAATGTTTCAGCATCCCTCTTATGCCGCAAAGTATTATCCTTATTACTCTTATTAAGGGGGAAAAAATAGAAAAACATCATCCTAAAGAAGGCAATTGTGGCCTGTGAAAAAGTTTTAACACCATTCCAGTTGTAAAGGCTCCAAACCAATTTTAGTAGGCCTTAGGCCTTAATTGAAAAATTAACACCCTAGCCTCCTGAGACCAGGACTCTACTGTTGCGTACAATGCATTTTTGTCCCACACTTTTTCTTTATTAGCACCTGATAACTATGAGCTTTAATCACTGTCTTCAAACAGGAAAGTTTGGCAGAATAATAATGCCTAATAGTCCTCATATGAGGATCAGACAAGGATATAAAGACAATGTAGTTGGATGGAAAAAAAACTAAACAAAACAATCATGTTCTTACTGTATATGAGGACATTCAGATCTCAAGAAGTCAAGTCAAGAATTGTTTTCAGAAGTAACTGTTTCAAAGCATAAGAAATCTTCTGACTCTTTAAACATTGTGCTAAACGCTCAACAAAGACGATCTCCTGTAAGCAGCTGACTAGGAATCACTAAATGAAGCTAAATGTTTCCTTTACAAAGTATAGCAAGGCTGTATAAAGACACCAAAGTGCCACGGTATAATCTCTGAAAAGTCACTACGAAATGTCAGTTAACTGGAACTGTGGAAGTCATGGCCAAGCATAAAGAGGAAAGAAAAAAGCAATTACAAAAAACCCCATATAACAGTACAAACCTGCAGGAAGGTTTAGCTGATAAAGGAGTGATTGTATACTACTATTACTACTCTGGAGGTGTACATGCACAAACATAATCTGCATGGAATAATCATCAAAGGGAACACCTATCTCATTACAAAAGTAAACATTATGTATGCAAAATCATATCTAATCCTTTTTTAAGTAAACAAGGAATTCCTTACCCACACATTACCGAAGGTATTTTAGGGGGAAAAGAGAAGCATTTGATGAAAACAGCATTTTGTCAACAACTAAGCATTATCACTAGAAAGCAGTATTATGCTTTTTCCTGGAAGCCAGTGGCAGAATGGATGAAAAAGAATGGATTCCTCTACAATATCAACAATCATCCAAAAATACCTACAAATCCACAATGGGCTACTATACAAGCTGAAGATTTGGAACAATCCAGACAATCCCCTGAATGTAGACTGTATTGTATTTAGGCAGATCTTGAACATGCTGTACATGCTTAAAAGCATACAAATGTTTAATAACTGTAGATAAATTTTTACTTTTTTTAAACGTGAGTTACTTCTTTTGATTCTTCATAATCAACACAATATGTCGTTCAGCCTAGGTATTTAATGGTCACATCAAATAATTCATTATATTTTCATCTTATGAGCATACTAAACTGTATTTGCAGAATAAATATCGCATCAATCCAGTTTTTATCGAATAGCTGTGAGGCTCAGACATGAAATTGGTTCGAGTTAGGAAGTGTACAATGACACAAATAAAATGCCTTTTTCCTCATCAGGTAGAGTCTTGCATTGCAAAAGAATTCAATGTTTTTGTGGGTGTGAATCCTGACATCTCAAGCAGGGCCTTTCTCAGTGTTCTGATGCTCAGAGAAGTCTTGTCCTTGCTTTTCTAAATTTCCTTTATATCTTACAAATTTCATGAGACAAACTTGCTCCTTGAATAGAACACAAGTGAGAATAATTATAAAGTCTTCTGAGATATCAAAAAGAATGATTTACTTCAAATAAAACTCAGTAGTATATTCAGAATGTGGTTGAGGGTTAATCAGGATTTATTCACCTTAACCTACTCAACTACAAGGATTTTTTTTATGTTTCCTTTTCTAAAACTGCTTTGGGTAAAAGAATATGTTGAATGTTAAACAGTTTTATTGGGTATGAAAAAAGCACAGCACACAGATGTATAATATGTATAATAATATGTAGAAATTTATAACTTTTATAAGAAAATATTTTCTAAAGAGTTTTCAAACAATTTAAAACTAAAATATTTGAATTTAAGTTTAACCATTCAGGTTTACTTCTGCTTATAATCTGGCAAGTTTCCTAATTAATAAAACTCGCTGTTTTGTATATGCATAAATAACTTTTCGCTCAATACTACTACTACTACTAATAATAATAATAATACAAATGAATGCTTGAGACACACAAATTAAATTCCTCAATCCCTCCTTCTCATGCTCACTCTGTGCCTATTAGGGTTGCCAGATCATACTGACAAAGTGCTGTCTGGTCAAGGCTGAATCCCCACCCAACTTTTAATTAAATAACTTTTTAATAAGTTGTTTATTAACTAAGACTCTATTTATTCACAGTAGTAGGTTAAAAAACCACATAGTACTGAAAATGAAAATTTGACCTGTGTCCACATAAGCCAACAATGTAAATCAAATCATCATACCTCATATTAGACTTTAATTTAAAAAACAAGTTTTATTTATTATAAATATTTGATCTAAATATTTTAATTTAAGATTTTAAATCAAAATAGCTAAAAAAATTAGCAGCAAAATAGCTGCTGTCTATGATGATTTTTATCACTGGATCACTTCTTGCCATGAGGAGTTAAGTCTGAGGTTTTAAACTCATTTTACAATATGCTTCCAATTAACTGCCAAAAATAACTACAGGTAGTCCCCAATTTATAAACAAGTTCCATTCTGGGAGCATGTCTGTAAGTCGGATTTGTTCTTAAGTCCTACAATGCGAGTCTTATACGCCTTTGACACGAATATACAATGTAAATCTTCCCAATCCACTTGACTTACAGTAATCTCTGTCCACTTTTCTCACACTGTTATCATGTGGCTAAAAACCATAATCACGCCTTAGGAAATTAATCTCACACGTCAAATGTAACAGTGACAGTTAGTGAGGGGTGAAAGTAGTTTAAAACTCGTACGCTCTTTTTCTTTATATTTTTTTCGTATTCTGCTTTAGAATATCAGCTTTAGAATATGAGTTGTAACAACCAGTAGTACCCTTGATTAAGGGTTAGGGAGCAATTTGGAATTCAGCGGTGTTGTAAGCTGGTTAGCTTTGTAGTCCTAGGCATAAAACAACATGAAGGCAATTAGGAATGACTTAGAAGCAATTACTAAGGAGACAAAGTCTTGTTTAGGATAAAAACATCATGTGTTTTTTTTGTTTCTTTGTTTTTTTTTACTGAAAGTGCTTCCTGTATGTCGGTTTTGGAAGGTATCTGCTCTCTCCTCAGTACTGCGGACAGTACTGAACTGCTTTCACCGAAGATCCAACCGACAGTTAGTGTAATGAATGGTTATTATAACACATGTGACGTAGAGTGATACATACAGTATAATTAAACATCCCAGTGCCGTTAATTATGCCGTACTTTATAATTAGGATTTGATATTACATACTGCACAGCATATACTGTATACTGTATAATACTTCAGACTCATAAAAACACAGCAATACCTGCAAAATAAATAAAACCTCTCACTTGAAGAAGTAACTCAGTGACTCAGAGAGAAAGAAACCTTCTGGCTGGTGACCAAAATACTAAAGTTATTAAAGTAGTAACTCAAAAGCTGCAGGTGACTTAGGTGTTAAACAGAGCGGCTCAGTGGGAAGTGGCAGTCTCAGGGAAATACCACAGTGATAGCAAATCATTCTCCCACAGTTATTACACTGCAGATAATCACAAGAGCAGTTGTCTAATGTAGACCATATATTGGATGTAGGATCTGAAAGAAATAAGAGGCCCTGCAGCATTTTGGCCTGCAGATGAATAAAGAAATAAAGTAGGAGTTATGTAGAAGATATGTTAGAACATCTTTATGCGCAAACGTGATATTGTGCTTTCTATGCCACAGAAAGCCAACCCATGAATCTCACCCCGTTAAATTTACAGGAACCTTCAGGTCCTGCGGCACTTATGGTGCTGTTCTTTTATTTTATTTTTTTCCCATGTTAAGGTATCTTGTGTTTTTCATCAGAATGGTTCAGCAACTCCAAGGACAGTGTCGCTACGTGACAGAGATATACTGCGCCGTCTCCAAAGAACCTGCGGCATTGCTCCAAGCCAGATAGATCTAAAATACAATGCATATTTCTCTTATTAGACGCACCTCTGCTGAAAGGAGTTTGAAAAATTAATTTCATGCCTGATTTAAAACATCCTAACGCTTGAGTGAACTCTCTGCCTGGTATTATAAACATCCACGGCTTAATCTTGCCCAGAACTGGTTCCGAATCACAATTTCAAAGTAGACAAAACGTCTTGGGCCTGGTGAAGAGGACTGTGCAAGCTGAATGTGTTGAGCTGTCCCCACTCTCTCTCTCTCTCTCTCTCTCTCTCTCTCTCTCTCTCTCAGAAATTCGTCAGGTCATGCCAGAAGTGTTGTACTCATCCTCCCATGGCCAAAGGCACATTTCAGTAACCGTGACCTGGTTAAATCTCTAAATCACTACAGAGCACCCCACCCTGGAAAAAGATTATTATTATTATTATTATAATTCCTCCTCCTCCTGCTACGACTACTTCTTCTATATCCTGGAGCTATGTGAGTGTATACCACAGTGTAGGTAGTCATGATGCAGCTAAAGTACAATAACAAGCTGTGAGACAGTGATGACAGAAAAGATAGTGTTCCAGAACTATTGATGCTCTGAAGGAAATCGACATTGCAAGCAATACTGGGGAAACCATAGGGTTGCCAAGTATCGGTCCAGGCACCATTTAGGCACCGGTATCGTTTTTAAAGTATTGATTTTGGCACCAGTTTTGTAAAAAAATAATAATAATAATTTATTATACCTAACAAAAAGTGATACAAATGCTCAGTGGCTTACTCAATTCCAACTTACTTCCCCTCACCCTTCCCTGCTATGTTTCTTCAGTATAGAAACACTACAAGCACTTTAGAATAAATACAGATGGACAGACAGATACCTGTAGATAGATAGATAGATAGATAGATAGATAAATAGATAGATAGATAGAGAGATAGATAGATAGATAGATAGATAGATGGATAGATGGATTTGTATGCTACGTAGCAAATCTCATTTCAGGTCAGTGCACTGAAGCAGATCCGAATAAACTGAACCTGTACTGTATATCATCCTGTGCTTATTGGTGTGTCAGTCAACATGAATTACATCATTCCCATTAGACTTCATGTCACACCTGGCTTTTTATTCTCTCTTGCTGGCATGCTTCTTTTTTGTATTTCTACATAAATTGTGTTTATGCTATGGATTTACTGTCTGTTACAAAAATGCTAAAGTCTAATGTAAGAAAACAAACTCACACTGTACTATGTCGTTAGATCGCCTTTAGCTTTGATTCCAGTCTGCATTCAGCATGGTGTTGTTTCAACAACCATTTGCATCATAAAATTAATTTCTTCCCATTCATTGCATTAATTTGTCATCATTTAAAGAGCTACTGCCTGCTGAAAGATATTAATCATTGCAGTAATTATTCAATTTAAGCCTCTTAAGTATTTGTTATTTATATTCATATGGCAACTTATTATTCTTATTATTTTTGGCCAGGCAGTGTAATTACAGATATTAAGACAGTGAGTTTCACTATGGCACTTAGAATATCATTCCTGCCTTGCTTTATACCATAACAATGTTCAGGGTTTGATTATGATTGTTTTTTTGAATAATTTTCTATAACAGCATGGCATGGACAGTAGTTCTGACTTCAAGGTGTTAACTCGTTTGCTTATTAATGTTATCTATCGTGGTAATTTACATGGAGACTTGTATTACTCACTTCTATATAAACAGAATAAAAAAAAATCTGCAAGCATTAATATGATGACACTTTCTGTAATGTGATGTTTACTTTATGGAAGTAGATTTAGTGTGATTTGACAGTTTCGTCCAGACACTGATACTTTTTTGATAAATAAGAATAATTAATATACCAGTAATCGAGTGCTTTTTTACTCGAGGTGGGCGTGGCATCACTCAACAGAGCCAATCAATGCGATAGTTCACCGTTTATAGAAAGAGAGTGCTGAAAAAACAGAAACGTAAGCGCAACACAGCACAGGTTCCTCCAAAAAAAGGAAAGTAGACTATGAACAGCAAACTTTTAAAGATGAATGGACAGACAATGTATGTTTACTCTTTCTGCGGGAAGCTTAAAACTTGTTCGTGTCATATGCTCTGAAACTGTGGCAATAATAAAAAACAGTAATGTGAAGCATCACTATGAGACAAAACATGTCAAAACAAGTAACACACATCTGCAGCAGTCTGAGGTGAGGGTGTGTAAAATACCCAACCTGAGAGCGTGGTATAACAGAGCAGTCAGGGTCCTTTCATTTAAAGCCCAGCGGCATGCAAATTAATATTTATTAAATATTGTTTAAAGATTGTTGTTTGTATTCCATACAAATACCGAAAAATATTAAATTCATAAAAATTTAGTCCAAAAAGTCCACATGTTTATCATAGAACCTGAAAATTTACATAAAATTTACTTATTTTTTATAGACTTACAATGACTGCATCTATAGACATGTGAATCCTAATAAAAACATGAAATTCGGACCTCGCCTCGCTGAAAATGTTCTTCTCAAATTTAACATTTTCTTCTTTCCTTCTTAAATTTGAATTTAGTATGCCTGCTTTAGGGTTTTTAAAACTTCAGGATGAAGAGCAACATTTTGAAGAGTAACGTGACAATGTGCATTTTGACAGATTTATACTTGCTTTGCAAAGCCCAGTAGAATCTTAAACTGTTCATTTGCATGCACTAATTAAAAAAAGGTCGATGTTAAAAATAAATATATATAAATAAATAACCTTTAATGCTTAACATGACAATGTGCATTTTCTCTCACTCATATTCTCTCGAAGTCTATACTGCTTATCCTGTACAGGCTTTACAGAGTGTACAGTGACAAAACACTTAAATATGTGCTGTCACAAACGTTGGTGTTGTTACATCTCGGCATTTTGATCTTCTTTAAAAGTCAATGACCTCATGTTTAATTCCTTATCTACATGCATTAATTAAAAACCAAATTATGGACATCCCCTATCTCAAATCAACGTTCAAAGCTTCTATTTGTATACAGGGAAAGAAAAAGCACAGAACATTTCATTGGATATAACCACGGAAACCACACTCTAATGTACTGCACAAGTTTTTGATACTGAAGCAATAATATATTTCTTAAAAGTTCAGGAGAAAGTTCTTGCGCCTCATTACTTCTAAGCACCAGCTTGCAGGATCACAAACCAAACAGTGTTAAGACTGATGATGTGAAATCCAGAAAGCCTTATCTGCTGGTGGGCTCCTTGAAAACTCATCGACATCAGTAGTGAGATAGGAATCTTCCATTAGTGTAACGGGTCTCATCTCTCTCTCTCTCTCTCTCTCTCTCTTACTCTCTCCCTCCCAGTTTAGATTCATCTGTTTAATTCTTTCACCCCCCACTGCTGGGGCGAGCTAACTGGTTGCTATATCCCCAGCAAAAAATTTAATTATCTTCATTTAGAGATTATTAGCCTTTAATATGTGATTTTTCATTGCAAATTAAAAGGCTTTTTCATAAGAGCAGTCAGCATGCCTGGAAGACCAGGGAATCGGCTTTTTGTTTTTATGTATGTGTTTACTTAATTTATTATATCGCATATAAACAGTAAAAAGGCTGCAACAACTGGGAGCTTTCGCAGAAAATCAAAGTGTTTATTAATTCATCTGTTTAATACCCAATTTATGAGCTTGTTGACAGTGTAGCGCCTTGTCAAGGTCCGATAAAACTTTGAGTGTACAGATTTATACTTGCTTTGCAAAGCCCAGTAGAATCTTAAACTGTTCATTTGCATGCACCAATTAAAAAAAGGTCGATCAGAATGCTGTTGTTGATAAATGAAGGGGACAGTTACTCATGTGCACAATGCCATGCAACGCAATAAAAAAAAAAAATTGTTAAAAATAAAAATATATATATATAAATAAATAACCCTTAACGCTTAGTGGTGGTGACTGGCTTCCAATTATTGATGCACTTGTTAGGATGTTTAGTCAAGTGATTCCTTTAAAGTCAGAAGAAAGACGACCGTCAGACACACTTGCTTCAAAGCGCAATTAAAGCAGCATGCACAGAAAATACAAACATCCATAAATCCCCATAGAAATTAGCTGAAAGTGCAGGTGAATGTTGGAAACAAATAATACAAGTAAATGCAATCACAGTACACAATGATCATCGCAGACTGCAAATAAAAGCAGATATTGCAATATGAAAAATATAAGCGACAAACAAAGGGGTACAGGGAGAGGAGGGAAAAAAGAGTCGGAGAGAGTCAATGCCACTTCTTCTACAGTTTAATTTAATCAATATGCTTCCATAGAAACGTCTTTTCAACATCTGAGCAGTTTGTTAGAGGGAATAGTGAGATGTGAGTTTGATTCTCAGCCATGTGAATGAAGCAGCATGATGGGGTGAAAATGAATCACATGTATTCCATATACTGTATTAGAGGAGCTAATCAGTTGCAAAAATGAGAAGAAACCTTCTTAATGAAGCCCAAACAGAGCATCCATAATAATATTAAAACATGCATTATGTAGATTTATGTCAATTTCTATTTATATTGCCTCTCTGATTGACACAATCGGTTTTCATGACCCAATTTGGAGTTCAAACATTGAGTAAGCTTCCAGGAAACAATATCAATCATGGTTAAGCAAATAAGAACAATCGCAATCCCAATAGGTTGAGCCAAATGATTTGAATCACTAATAAGAGTCAGAATTTCAGTCTGGTTAAGATGAGCTTTAGGGCCGTGTCAGTTTTGACATTCACACAGGCCTTTTACAGAATGCAATTTCCATTTGAGAGCACTTATATCTATTAAAACATCATTATATTTAAGTGTGGAAGAGAGAATCAGCACTTATTTTAAATGACTACACCATGAAAAGGTTTAATCAGAAAGAACATCTCAAGCAGAATAAGCACCTTCAGTTGCACCGAAAAAAGCCCAGTGTGTGTGTGTGTGTGTGTGTGTGTATGTGTGTTGCTGAGACATTTACTCGGTTATCAGGTTCTGATGGTTGTCCTCAGGGCAGCCCAACCTGTTATGATGGGACTAAATGAGAAGTGCTACTACAGTTCTGCTTAAGTGCCATGATGTGCCAAGGGAGGCCATTGGCAAGCAAGGCTCTGCTTCTTAATACACTCTATAATCCAGCCAGTCACATCCAAGTACACACGCTTTAGGGCAAGTATGTGCAGTGGCCACTAAATAATGTCATGTTCCCAAATGGCCAGATTTAGGTGTGTGCTTAACCATCACCTCCACTGTTCCATACAGTACATTTTGGTTTTGTCTGTCTGGAAGGTATATTTGAATTGTATATAAATGCTAAAAGAGGTATCAGATTATGTCAATAAAAACTCAAAGGGATGGAGAGTATGGTGGACACCGTTTACCCTGTTCATGATATAAGGAGGAATTTATACCAACATTTGTAATGGTGGAGTGTGCCAATTAAGGAGTTCAAATCACAAATGTAGACAATAGGCATATTATGATATTTGACACAGAGGGGTAGGATAGAGATACAGTCTTTCTTTTATAGGGTCTTTCTACATGGCTACGTTTCTAAGGAAGTGATTTTACAGGGTTGTGTTGCCAGCTCGATCGATGCCCAATTGTATTTGAGCACTTGTGGGTGAAAGATTTTGCTCAAAGGACCAACAGTGGCAGACTGGCAGCATCGGGGATTGAACCAGGAACCCCCTGATCAGCAGTCCAACACCTTAACCACCAAGCTACCCCTATCCATTTTGACTATCATGGCATACGCTCACTCACTCATCGTCTATACCGCTTGATCCTGTATACAGGGTTGCAGGATCATCTATCAAACATTCCTTACATGCAATTTAACCGAAGTGGTTATATAGGCATCTATTAATAGCAGAGCCTGGGACATAAAAAAAGAGAGAAGGGGAAAAAAAACATGACATTTATGCATTTGAATGAGCTGACCTGTCATGGCAGTGTGTCTGGACTTTTAAATGAACATAATTAGTATTCAGTTATGTACCTACGCATGTCTTCAGTCTCCCCTTGTCAGAACATGAGGTAGCCTCTGTAGTTATTAACACACTCCGCATGCTAAGAGGCTAAGAAACTGTGTTAAACTGTCAAATATAAAACTTTTTCTTTTTTTGTTGTGACCCTATCTTGATGTGTGGTTGTGATGAACTGTAAACATGAAAGTTAACAGGTCTTCTTCTCATCATATGGAGTGAAGCCTATTTGTATCTATTTTTAATGCTAGTCCCAGAGCATCACACTGCAGCCACTAATTATTATCAATCACAGCTTCGTCTAGGTGTATAAAAGTGGCACTATTTGTGGCACAATAAAATGAAATGCTAACTACCATGGTGTTGCATGTGAAATACAGTCCACCCTGAAATTATTCCTTCATTGACAAGCCAATTCCAGCTCTTATCCAGTCTTTCCTCGCTATGCCATTTCAAAAAAGAAAACCATAATTTGCCTAAGGCTTGGATTTGTGGTTTGTGAATTCTACACACAATACTATACTCCCCTCTCACACATCAGTTCAGCACCTTTGGTAATTTCCTGCATTAAAAAAGTTATCGCATAGTCAATTTCAATGTTTATTTGCCTTCAATAATAGATGGCATGCTCAGACAATGTAATTGGGCTGAAGAGTGTGTGTGTGTGTGGGGGGGGGGGGGTGCTTTCAGCATCAGGTTCAAACAGCATTTATTAAGCAAACACACAAGTAATTATTCATTATCACACAGACAGATGGGAATCTGCTTATGAATTCCAAACATACAGATTAGACATTTAAATCTCCTGCTCTGTGTTGCCACATCTCCTCACTGTAATTGGCCTGAAGTAGTCCAACAGGAATTGGAGTGGAGTTTCAAAGAGTGCTTTGTCTCCACTGGCCGTGCCGCATGGTTTGCATGAATAAGTATTGCTCTGCAAGCACACTCGAGATGAAGAGTGCAAGATGGAAAAGACAATACAATTCACCAAGGGAAAAGTCTCTTCACCCGCTTAATCAACCTATCTAGTTTCTGCAAAACGGAAAAGCAACAGAATGCATGATTGTGATGCCGTTATTGAATATTGTAGTGGACGTGCTATTGCACGTTTAATAATGGGGCAAAGCAAATCTCCAGTTCAGGATATTACTAAAGGGATATGAATTATATGTAGAAGCCCATGGGCAGTTGGTGCTTGCAATGTATGCCGGTCATGCCCGGAAAATCTGTTCAAATGTGATGTTCACAGCCAAGCTGATGCTTATAGCAAATAGTGGCATGTAACTGTAGTCAATTATTAATAGCAAGCTTTCTGAAGCTTTTATGTGTCAACTTACAAGTTGTCTCCGATGAATTCTGATCAAGGCAAGATGCCCTAGCTCTTGTATTCTAGTCTATAGCATTGATTTCTATCAAGTGATGACTGGCTGTAATATTAGATGGGAGGGCTAAAATCTGTTGACAGTATTATTAGTAGCTCAACAATGAAAACATTAGAAGCAATGCATTACATCATGAGTTCTCATTAATGATAGACTATTGAACACACATACACACACACACACACATACTGTCAGCTATTAGTGGGGAATCTACTATATATGTAACATGAACAATGGGTTTATCTTAATGCACTCTTACTAACATATTTCATCATTCGCAGGGATTTGAAATGAAAGAATAATAATAAGCACAGCCATTCAAATTTACTGTACCAAATGCTTTACAAAATTTTTTTAATAAAAATGTTTGGCCTTGGTCTGTCGTCTTGTTTAACTTCCAGTCTCTCCTGATACTAAATAATATTTGCATATACAATATTGTTTTATACTTTCGAGTCTGCTATTATAACATAGGATGTGTACTGTAAATGGATTTAAATAAGCAAGTAGATAAGAGCCTTCCATTGGATAATTACTGCAGTGATTAATATGGTTCAGCTGGCAACAAATTATTTAACCCTAACTTTGATGCAAAGAGTACAGTAGCTTCTCATTTCTTAAACAATTATGTCATAAGATATATCCTTGGGTTGTGGCAAAGATGTTACTCTGTTTTAGAAATTATTGTCCTGCATCAAGGAAAGAAAACAACTAAGGAGATTGCTGTGAATGCATTATTAAAACCTAGGAAAATAGAGATAAACCATCACCTTCGAGGAAGAAATGTGGTCAGAAAAACATCCTGAATGAGTGTGTTGGGAGATCACGTAAACGCTTAGTGAAATCAAATCAGAAGAAATCATGGCTATGTTTAATAGTGAAAGTAAGAGCATTTCCATATGGAAAATGCAAGGAGAACCCAAGGGATTGGGACTAATCAGCTGTGTAGCCTTAAGAAAACCACTTATCAGTGAGACTAATCTGGAAAAAGGCTTCAATTTGCTAGGGAGCATAAAGAATAGACTGTGGACCATTGGAAAAAGACTGCATGGTTTGATGAGTCCAGAGTACCTCGTAATGATGCCTAGTGCCATCATCCCTAATGCCTACTGCACAAGTCTGTGGGGGCAGTGTTATGATCTGAGCTTGCTTCTGTTGGTCAGGTCAACGTTATGTCCCCAAAAAACTTGGGTAAACTGACAACCTGAATATACTAAGTGACCTTTTTTTTTTTTTTTAATGAATTTTTTTAATGAAAATCTTTAATGATTTTTTTTTTTTCTAATGGCACGGGCATTTTCCAAGATGAAGATGCCAAGATTCATCAGGCTCAAATTGTGAAAGAGTGGTTCAAGGAGCATGAGACATCATTTTCACACATGGATTGGCCACCACAGAGTCCAGACCTCAACTCTATAAGGAATCTTTGGGGTTAAAATCTTTGAAGAAGAAGACTTTACACAGCGGTCTGACTTGCTTATCATTAATACAAAATCTTGGAGAGAAATTAATACGAATCTGGATAGAAATAAATGTTGTGAAATTGCTAAGCCTTTAAAAACAATGCCACAGCCATAATCAAAGCAAAAGGCAGTCCAATGAAATTTTTCTGCACAGTGTATATGTATATATAAATATTACATCTTTAACCTTTCACCTTGCCCTTCAACCTTCAAATTTGCACTTCATGTGTCTGCTGAAATGAATTTTAATGCGGAGTGCCTGTACAATGCAAAGAGTTCATTGTCCAAATGAAAGGTTTTTTTTTTTTCCTGCACAAAACACTCCCGCCCACACTTCACAGAACTGCGCCTCCT
This sequence comes from Leiocassis micropogon, assembly GCA_028565275.1. Classification (NCBI taxonomy): domain Eukaryota; kingdom Metazoa; phylum Chordata; class Actinopteri; order Siluriformes; family Bagridae; genus Leiocassis; species Leiocassis micropogon. The sequence goes on along the minus strand of JAOVVA010000009.1, from coordinate 6,324,427 downwards.
CCATACGGGATGAGAGAATGATGCATTTAAATCCCGATGCCCAATGAGCAGTAATCTTTTGTCCCATTAACTCAGAAACTACACACCTAGCACACACTATTGATGCACAGGCTTCACTGGGTGTGTATTACTGTAGCTCTGTGTAAAGGGTTCACTCTGCTCTGTTAATGAATGAACAAATAATGTGATATTGCAGTGGGATATTGCACTGCACCAATTTTTGTGAAATCATTAGTGGAAGCTGTTATTCCTGTGTGGTCTTAAAGTCATCACCAGTGCTATAAACACACACACCAAGGCAAAAAGCTGCATCCTTGATTTCATGACAGTAATGCTCTACTGTGTTTCCTATGTTTGATGTGTATTTCAGACACAAAAAAAGGAGAACTATTACCTGATTGCCTGATTACCTACTGGATTCCCTAATGCTTTCTCAAACAGATAAGAGAATAACATAGCAACTGTTCCGCTAATTATTTTCATATGCAGTATGTTGTAGTGGACTTCGTAACGATAAACAAATAGTATGAAAACGGATGACAGCAATAAGGATATTAATTGGCAAAAGTTTGACTTGTTATCATAAAGTGATTGCCACAGGCTGTGTAAAAATATGTGATTTCCCCTGGTTTTGGTGACGTTTGCTAGTGATAGCGTTAGCTCATTCTGTGCTTCTTTTGCAAATCAGACAATGCTATGCTGTGCTTTATTTAATTCAATTCATTTATATAGCGCTTTTAGTCATTTCCTCAAAGCACCTTCACAAAATGAAAAAAAAGGAAAGGAAAAGAAAATGCTTTATAAACTGATGTGCAGGTGACATTTAAGCTTTCTAATTAGCTAACTAACTTTTCCAGTGTTTAATCCCAAATAGAGTGAAGTGGAAAGAGAGTGAACTATGTAGAGTGTAAATTCCCTTGTTCAACATATCATGTAGGGCCCTTATTTGGGTATTAGAGAGGGATTTGGGAAACAGCCTTGTGTTAGGCGCTAGTTAGCCATAAAACACAACATGTACAGTTTATAGCCAATTTCGAATGGCTTAGAAATGATTACTAAGTGTTTTTTAAGATGACAATGTTATCAGATGTGGTTTCGTGCTCAAACTGCTTCTATAACTGGTTGTGAATGTGGTTTTTGCATTGGCACCTGGTAGGATTTGGGCGGGACCATTGCAGAAAGGCATTGAGATGTCAGGTTCAAAAGGTCTCTAGCATGCTGTGTACAGCAAAAATTAATTGGCTATTTGACTTTTACTGCGGTCAGAGGTGCTGTTTCCACAAATGTCCAAGAGATTTCTCACCAAATAATCTAAAAAAAATTTTTTTTTAGAATTTATAGTAAAATTCTAAAAAATTATGTATTGATGTCTTTTCATATTTGAAAGACAGAGGTCTGGAGACAACTATCTACAGTATATCTGTTTAACTAACCTACTGTATGTGAAAGGTTTTCTTGGTCTTTATGAAATGACTGGGGTCACAAGTAATACTCTGATTATTTTTTAATGCTGTGTTTTACTAGACAGTGATCATAAGGTTTGACATTCAAAACAAGTCACAAACCTCTCTGGTGTATTTCATCACCAAGCTAGCTTTGCCCACAGGACTGCTGCTCACTGGAAGTCTTTTCTTTCCTTAAACCATTCTGTGTCATCTCTATAGACGGCTGTGTCTGAAACTCCCAGTAGAACATCAGGTTCTGAAATATTCAAATAACCCCTTCTGGCATTAACTACCATTGCTAATTGTCCAAGTTACCAAGATTACTTTTTCAGTATAATTTTATGCACTGAACTGCTGCCACATGATTGGGTTATTGCGTAATTGCATGAAGTAGTAAGTGTACAGGTGTTCCTAATAAATTGTCTGGCAAATGACAGAATTACAGACTTGTACAGTACGAAATAGAATAGCTTTACACCATGATATTATAATAAAGGTAAAAGACACATTGCTGTCAACCATGAAAAACACAGGACACTATAAACCCTTCTGTATTTTTATAATCCTGAAGGACTTCAGTGGAACGTTGGATTACGAGAATAATTCGTTCCGGAAGCGGGCTCGTATTTCTAAACACTCGTAAACCAAACCAAATTTTCCCATAAGAAATAATGGAAACTCAAATTATTTGTTCCACAGCCCAAAAAAATAAATACATAAAAATAAT
>JAOVVA010000009.1:6298052-6322155 GCA_028565275.1 Leiocassis micropogon | reverse complement strand
GTAAAAATAAAACAAATTAACCTGCACTTTAACTTTGAAAAGAATCGCGACAGAGCAGTGTTTCTGTGTAGAGCAGAAAGAAAGAGTGTGTGTGTGTGTCAGACAGACACAAAGAGCAGGCTGATCCAGAGAGAGAAAATGGATCTTTAACCACTCTAATGAGACTTGCTTTTGCCTTAAACGCGCACTGTACACACACGCATACAGACAAATGTGTTTTACGCGCACACACACACACGTCACAGTGTTATAGTAAACAGTACACGCCTGCACAGGTGTTGATTATACCAGTAAGAGACGCGCAGTAAGACCCAGCAGGGGAGTTGATTATCCACAATTCCGCAGCGCAAGAGAGAGAAAAAATGTTGGCTCAGTTGTGATCACTTGACGCAAAACAAGAAGCGCATACGTGATACATGATACTCGGTACTCGTAAACCAAGACTTGATTGTTTTCCAAGTCAAAATTCATAAAAAATCTTTGCTTGTCTTGCGAAACACTAGCAAACCATGTTACTCGCAATCCGAGGTTTCACTGTATAAGCATTTTGTCACAGACAAAGACTATATCCATTTCATTACACACCTAAGTGTCCAAGCATGCATATTATACGGTTACTTCACTTCATGAGTCTTTGTATTGATCACTTACACAGAGGAATCTGAGAAAGACTGATCCAGAGGACAGAAACAAAGCTTGGTTCTTAATAACTCCAAGGTTGAGTGGGTGCTCTGTCCGGTGTTAGTTTATGTTAGTTACGCTGAAATTCAGCGGCTCAGTGTGAACCGTTAGAATCGAGAGAGGGTTTTACAACCTACTACAAAAACCAATTAAATTCAGGGACACTATAAGCCCTTCATCTGAAGGTAACACTGGCACCATCAGGAGCAACAGCAGTCTTTGCTGCTGAGGCGGCTGCAATTTATCTCCAATCGTTGATAATCTGGTTTACAGATTACAAAGAAAGTGATTATGTCTTCTTCAGTGAGAGGTCAGGAAAAACATTGTCAGCAAGGTTTTGTGATTCATTCGCCACCAAGATGCAATGTGTCTTCTAGAGCAAAGCACATGATATTACTGCTATTTTTTATATGTCTTAACTTTATGCTATTGGACAGATTGGTTTTTATTAAGATCTAAAGACAATTCAGGGGAAATGGGGGATACCAGAGTGTAGTACAGCTGAGTTTAAAGAGGCTTTTCAATGTAAACCTATATTTTCTGCTTTAATATTTCTGTTACTGTTATCCTGCAATCTAAAACTTTTGGAAGTATAGTTTTCAAACATTAATAGATCTGCAGTTTCATTTGCATTTATGAGTTGTTGGCTGAGTAATCTGATTAGGCGAGAAGACGAGTGACAATAATAAAAAGTAACAGCAATGAGACTGTTGGTTGCCCTCATGGGTGCTCGCCAAAACTCTTTCAAAAGACGTTCAAAACCAATCATGGAAGCACTTTTTGCAAAAAAAAAATAAATAATTCTGATCGTGTTATGTCATATTAAACAACACTTAATAATTGCTTCTAAGTCATCTGAATTGTTCCTGTTCTTTCATGCAAGGCTACACACCTAACTAGCTTCTAACACAATGCTGAATCCCTAATCACTTTCTAATCCCCAATCAAGGGCACTACATGGTGTGTGAAACAAGTGATCGTACACCGTAGGGCAATGGCTTTCAATGTAACGCCATTTAAAATTTAACCCTGGAACCCGGGAGGTAACGTAGCGATTATAAAGTTGATATTCCGCCATGGTATATTCTTCTCACCTTTTGGCTGCATGTTACTGGTAAGAATTGACAGCTACTTTCACCCCTGTTAATTAGGATTTCATTATTTGTTACATGTACCTTACAGTACATTGAAATACATTTCTCACATATCCCAGTAAGGATGCTGGGGTCAGATTACAGGGTGGGCCAGGATACACCGCCCCTGGAGCAGGCAGGGTTAACAGCCTTGCTCAGGGACTCAACAGTGGCAGCTTTGGCGTTGCAGGGGCTTGAACCTCTGACCTTCCAATCAGTAAACGAGGGTCTTAACCACTTGAGCCATCACTGCAACTGTTAATTACATTAGCAGTCAATATCTGTTAGTCACCAGTTAGTTCCACCAGTCATGGTAGTATACAGTATGTGATGATAAAATAAAATAACTGATCAAATAAACAAATCATAAACTGTTAATAATAAAAGGCATTTGTGCAACAGTTGTATAAAAGCAATATCAGACTCAAGGTCATGCTGTTGTACTAAATATATCAGCATGGCTGTGATGCTTGTGATACAGCCACATCACAGCAGTTCTGATAACCAGCACAACAGCACTGCCTCTCATGTGATATTTCTTAACTACACTTTACCTTAAGAATTGAAGCAATGTACCATTATTTGTTTATCAACTAAGTTCCATACTTGTCAGGATATGTTGCAGTTGGTGCAGAGCTTGTAATGATGTTATCCCTTTTTAAAAATTTTATTTATCAGAAATTAAATACTACATTTAGCTGCACTAGAAGAAATAATTCAATAAATGAATGAAGAATTCATTTAGCAGTTACTCGCATACTAATCACATAATATGCAGTATCCTTTACTTTAACTGCTATACTTGAAGGTAAAATATCTCTTCTTGAGTGACTGATCACGGATACACATTAATAATAGACTATATCATTTGTCTGTGGGTTCTTTTGTCTCTTTTTATAGGCAGTGATCTACATCTGCCAACTGATTTATGGTGATGCTAGTATCATCCATCATGCTTAAAGTTTATTCCTAGGATTATCTCTTTCTTCTTTCTTAGAATTGCCCAGAGAAAATATTTTCACTCCCACCTCATAACTAAGAACTGTTTTGGTATTAAGCTAACTTTTAGTTTCAAGATTATATAGCCACAACTATGTGGACACCTCATACCGTCATATGTGCTTGCCCGGTCCCACCTTTGCTGCTATAACAGTCTCTACTTTCCTGGGAATACATTCCCCTAGACTTTGTGGCCTACTGCACAGTCAGCTCTCCAGGTCAGACCAAAGATGTGCAGCACGGTTGAGGTAAGGGCTTTGTGCAGGCCACTCAAGACGTTCAACTACAACCTTGGCAAACCATGTTGCTTTTCGCACAGGGCACTCTTATGCTGGGAAATGTTTCGCCGGTATAATTCCAGTGAAGGGAAAGTCATACAGGATACAAACCATGCTAGACATGCATGCAGTTCTGTATTTCCAACTTCAAGACAACATTTTGAAGAAGAAGCATATATAAGTTTGATGGTGAAAACCACTTTAAATCTTAGAAAGCACTGTAACAGTAGCAGTAACTGTAGGTCTATTCGACCAGCAATAAAACTAGATTATACTGCAACTGATATTATACTACAGTGCAAAACAGCAATTACTTAGCAGAGGCAATTTAATGTCAAACTATCCATGTGTATGAATGCACATGACTCATACAGCTCTGAAACAAAACACTGATAAAATCTCCGGCAAAGCAAGTTATATCCAGGTGCATTCTGAATGCTATTATAAAAATACCGGAGAGTCACATAGAGGTGATGTTATGACATGAACAATTCATCTAGTAAGGCTTTAGAAATAGAAAAATATATTCTGCCACATACTGAGCTCATCAAACCTGAGTTGTCTGTATGCAGAGTACCATAAGTGACTTCAAAGCACTCAGCACAGTGCACACTCTAGAGAGAATACATCTAAACCGTCTGTGGAAAATAATGTAGAGTCCTAGATGGGCTACTATGCACTCCTAAGCAGAATGTTGCCATAAAAGCAAAGTCGAGATGAAAAGCTCTCTTGAACAGGGGAATGACTTGCGAATTTGGTTTGATGCCAAATCTAATCCGAACCAAATCTAATTTCACAAATGCATTAACTGTACAAATGCACAAAACACAAAATCACAGATTGGCCTAATTGAAGCACCTTTACCAAATGCATAGGCTCACTCTGAGCTCTCGTACAGAAAATATTAATATTCGTTGATTTAATATAGAATGAATTATGTGGGCTCGGCACAAATCTGGGGAAGACTCATGGTAATGATCCATAGGGAAAGCCAAATGTAATAAATAGACAATAGTCTGCATGGCTGGCTCATTAAATGAGCAAATCATGGCCATTTTTCCTAAGCTATGATAAACTGTTTGGCTATACAGCTCTAAGTGCTATCTGGGTAGACACACACACACGCACACACACACACACACACACACACACACACAATATGAGTATTAATAAAGTTTTCCTCTTAAAAAAAAGAACCCTTTAGTGTAATATTTCAGGACAAATAAATAACAAATATTCAGATTTCCGTTTCTCACACGTAATGTTAATGCTAGTTATGCTTGGGAAGAGGAAAAAAACGTTTTGTGGTTTAAGAAAAGGCATGTTCGTGCCTCGATCATCAATCCATCAACCTCTCATGTATTTGTGGCATAAAGTAATCCAGTGGATAGTGTCAGAGAATATGTTAAAACCAATCCAGCATTAGTGTTTCAGACCTGGTATCAGCTCGGAAACTGATACTCAGTAGTGGATTGGTGCTACCCAAGAAGACATGGCTCAGTCAGTGAAGGCCTGGAACTATGGTTCTGATAGCAGTAAATATTAACTGTTTGTTTTGATTTCTGTATTCGTCCTGTCTCCACTCTTGTCCTTTCACTGATTTGTTACCTGTTCTGTGTTAGTTCTCGGGTAATTAGCCTGTTTATTTCGTTTGTATGATTTTGGAAAAATCTTATCATGCAATTACTTACTTTCAATCTAAGTTTTTTTGTTAGTATTTCTTGGTTTGGACCCGTGTCCATTTCATGTCATGTTATTGCTGTATCACTGCCCTTACGGGAAAAACATATATGGAAATATATATTAAATATATTAAATAATAAATTTCCATATATAGAAAACTAGTGCTTATATTTATTAATATATGATATAAATTATATAATATTTTGAAGACAAAAAACATATTTTTACCTTTATTTTCACATACTTATAATTGTTATAATTGTTTTATTACAACATTATTGAACCTTTATGCATGTTTAAGAATTAAACCTTTACTTTGTCGGTGTGCTCTGATTAATGCCTATAAAGACCATTATGTTTGAACTACATTAAAATATAAGTATATTGTAAAAGAAAAAAAAAATAAAGAAATCGATATATTCAATTAAATTCACACTATTATGAAGTATATTGTTGAATATAAAATTACATACATTAATAAAGACTTTTAAATTGATTTTAATATATTTCTCAATATATGAAAAGTGGCAATATATTGTACTATATTAATACAATATATTATTCTGCATATTGTGAATATATTGTGAATGTGTTATATTTTTGAATATAAATATCTATTTTTTCTGTTAATTATTAGTTAGTATCAGTTAGTGTAGCAACTAGGAATATTAACATTATAAAATCATTTCAATTTACCAGTAGATCAGAATACTAAATCATTTAATATATTTACAGACTTTGAGTTACCATAATAAAGCATAAACTAAGTTCTATCTCTACTTAATGCCTATATGATACTTTGTATCTGAACAAATACCATTTAATTTCATGAGAGGCATTCAAGTCAAACTGGGACATGTGATGATGTTTCTTTCACCACATGAATGAAGTTATAAATCAACTGATGCTTACAGAAGACTTCAACAGAAGACTTCAACCACAGTGCTGTGATCAGACTCTTAGCCTCAGTAAAACATTCGAACGGTGCCAATGTTTTAAAGAAGTGCATATGTCTATAAATAACAATCCTAGCCAAGGAGGCTCGGAGCCCACTGTAGTCATTCCTGTGAACATGTAGCAAGTGGAACGCTCTCAGGAAAAAAAAAAAAAACAGCCTGGTTTGATCACTAAAGACATTGTGTTTTTGCAGGACAATGCATCTCATACTGCCCACCGCACCACTTGCACATTGTAGAACCTTGGCTGGTGGTTATTGCCACATACCCCGTACAGTCCTGACCTTCTTCCAACTCATTTCACTACTTCTAGGAGTTCAGCATTTTAGTAGTGATGATGACATGAAGAAGGAAGTCTGATCATGGCTCCAGCATGCTGAGAAAAGCTGTTACCTTGATGGTATAGAGCACTAGTGAAACACTGGGATAAGTGCATAAGTGTCACAGGGAATTATATACAGTAGAGAAATACAGGTAGATTTTACTCACAACTGTTCTGTTATTTTGCACAATCAAAAGTCCCAGTTTAACTAAAACACCCACCGTATATTGACAGTGTAACACAAAGCTGATAGATATTACTGCCTTTAAATTACAACCAAAAGAACTGACATTCTACTATTAATCAAATTGCTGTACTGCTGCTGGGTGTGATTATGCAATCCACTGTAAGTGTTTACCACTCTTTATAAATTTCCCCTTATATTTAAATGCAGTAAATCCAGTGTGACAATTTAACAGTCACAAATTTATAATAAAAGTCATTTGTGCATGGAAGTTCGCCATTATGTTTCTCTTGTATGTTTCTGAAAGCTCTTTTTACAAAGTGGTTATAAATCTGTTTTCTGGCTTTAACATGAATCCCCTCACAGGGTCTGTGCTCTCGACATGTGGTGACCTTCAAATCAGTCGGGTAATAATGAATTTTTCAAAAACCTTTTCAATTATTCATGACACTTTATTCTGCATCATTTCCATCACAGATCTCCATACCATGCTGATGTTTTTTTTCTTCTTCTTCTTGGTGTTACTGCTTTCATAGGGCAGTTTATGCGCATTTCTTGCTTTATTTATCAGAGCATGAAGAAACTGTTCCTGTGCCCAGCCTACTAAAAAATGACATTAGGAGAATGTGATTAGATTACAACCTAAGAAGTGCTTGCAGCATACATGAACATGCACACACTTGCATAAATGCTGGTTTCCAAAAGAGCAAGGAAAATTATTTCTGTCCATTATTTTAGACGGTTGTCAAAGGCACCTTACCAAACCACAACAGCTTTTCCAATTTTCAGTATAGCCTGAAGCAATGCAGAAGTTCTGGGAGTTTTAGAGGATTGGGAATTATGCTAAGATAAAGCAAACTTTGTACTTCGGGCATAATTTTCCAAATATATTCAAGTCTTGGTTGAGTTAGAAACTCAATCTTAAGCCTTGTTTTGAAAATCTTGGTGCATACAGTGTTTGATATTTCTTTTAGAATAATGATTCTGGTAACAATACTGTCATGCCTAAAGCAACATAATTATTTCAGCGTTCCCTCTCTCAGTATATCAAGATGCCAGAATACTGTCACCACCACCCTGAAACATTTACAGAATTGCAGTGGAACGGGAAGATATCCTGGGTACACTATGAATACGGTGAAAATACACCTAATATGCGACACCAGTCCATTGCAGTCACTATGCATCCAAATCCACATCTAGGGGGAATTTAGAGATGGTAATTAAGTCATAATATTTTGGAAGCTTGGAAGGAAACCCATAAAAACATGGTAATATAATAGAAAAATATTAGATAAGATAATAAGATAATATGCACAGACTGTAAACTGAGCTTCCACCATAAGCCCATATATTAAACCGAGGACCCTGGAGCTACCTGTGCCACCCTGCCAGCCTACCAATCATGTTTGTTTTTCTTTCTTTCTTTCATCTTAAGCACCTGCTTTACTCTGCTTGACCATGGGTTGCAGTGGATCTCATGAACAGTGAGCGTAAGGCGTGATATTTCGCCCTGGATGGGATACAAGTTCATGGCAGGGCACTATGCAGACACACACACTTTCACACCTAAGGCAATTTAGAGTCATCAATCCACCTAACAGCATGTCTTCAGAGAAGTGGAAGGAAAGCCAAGTAGACATGGTGTGAACATGAAAACACAGACAGTAACTAGAGCCCAGCCATCAAACCCTGGAGCTGTTAGGCTGGAACGCTACAAGCACCACTAAAATGCATCTTAACGTTTCATGTGTACTAACATTATACAAGAGCTTCCACAGATGCCTGGCTTATTCATAATGCAATTACAAGATAATCCCGGACTAAACTAAAAGCAGCTTGGCGTGGCAGTGTATCAGTAGACTGTGGGAGTATTAATAAGCTTTAGGGTTCATAAGCATCAATATAAAAGCTATTAGAGGTATAAAAAACAACTGTAATATGGTTTTATGGTCTCCTTATTCTCCATCTGTTCTGCTGAGCTTTTGTCCTGACTAGCAGCGATGACCTGAACCCCCCCCCAATCCTGCCATCTGGACTTGGTAATGTCTCCTCCCAGCTTGTCTCTCTTCCTCTGTCTGTCAAATACCACACACTGATGCGGAGGCACAAGCACACATACTCCCAATCTCAGTGTCTTTGATTGAATACGTGAATAGTCATTTAAAACAGATGAATAGTCAGAAACATCTAGATACTTGCAGAAAAGTGTGTTTATTTTACTGTGACTTGCATGAATACAACTGTATATTAATAGTAATATTTTTCAAAAATTAATATACAAGGGGCATTCAAGTTAAACCGGGACTTTGAAACTGAATGAAATTGAGGGCATAAAACCAAATGAACGGTGCAAACGTTGTAATAAAGGCCGTAGGTCCATGAACGACGATCGTGGCCGAGGTGGCTACAATAGGAGACAGATGCACTGTTTGTCAACAGGCAAGGCAGGCAGCTACTTGGGGCCCCAGGCCAGTAGGAGGGCCCTGACGTCTGACAAATGTATTTATTATTTAAAAGATAATGGTGATGAATGCTGGTTTGGTTAGGCCCCCTGCAAACTTTTGCCTAGGGCCCTGACAACACAAATGCCTCTGCTCGGAGCCCACTGCAATCGTTTCTGCAAAAATTCAACAGGTGTAACTCTTGATTCCTGAAAAACTACTGTATGGATAACTTGTTGCCAATTGGTGGTATCTGTCTGTCGGAACTGTATACACAGTCATTCACAAACACCACTTGCACATTAAATGAATTCAGCTGGGAGTTTTTGCCACATCCCCATACAGTCCTGACCTCGCTCCAAGCCATTCCCACATGTTTGAGAAACTGAATGTGTTTCAGACGTGAAGCAGGTAGTTCAATCATGGCTCCGGCATACCAAGAAACCTTTCTACCTTTCTATCCAAGCACTAGTGAAACAGTGGGGTAGAAAATGTGATTAGTGTAGCAGGAGATTATAAAGAGAAATAAACATTGTTTTTACTCTTTGTTCTGTCTGCATGATACAAAGTCCCGGTTTGACTTGAACACTACTCATGGTACTGTAGCAAATATAATATAAAATGTAATATAAATAAATACATTTGTTCATTAATAGCTCACAGCTCCTGGGTATTTTTAGATAATCAACAAATCTATTCATTACTTCACAATAATTATTATATTAATTGACAAATCAAAATTAGTAACTGGTTTTACAATTCTAAAAATAATGACTTGTCAATGTTTATATGGAATTTCTCTGGTTATTTAAATAAAGCTGTCCATAGTAGTCAATTAACTAAAGATGGGGTGAGTCACAAAATTTTACTTCATTGTCTTTCATGCATATTTGCACTCGACCGGACATTTCTAGTTAAATCCCACTTCAGCTCCATAATAAAGTTCCTATATTTTTCTATATTTGTACAGAAAATAATTTCTTTTTCCATATTTGTACATCTGGGTTTTTCTTTATATTGTGCATTATTGTTTATATTTTGTCTTATCTTCTATAGATATATATATTTTTTCTTTCCTTAGCTAAAGTTATTTTCTATATTTTATTTCTTATTTTATTCCATATTTATCTCCTATTAATAACATTTTATCTTTAAGGTCACAGGCAGTCGTTTAAGCATTTCACTGCATATAGTACTGTATATGTGACAATTTTTTTTTTAATTTCTCTGTATCAACAGTTTATTAGTTACTGTACTGGCTCTTTATGTACACTGATAATATAACCAATAAACTGCAAAAGCCAGTCAAATAATATCAAACCTCTATGTACGAAGCAGAGTCCTGCTATCAAAGTGGCACAAACAAAGTAAAAGCCGGGATGCTGTATCTTGTCAGACTTGTTTGTGTATTTATATTCAGACACTTCCGGCGTCCGTGAGTTTGCTACAGTACAGAATATACGCTCAACGTTTTCTTTTTCTTTTCCAGCTCTGTCGTAGACTATGGCTGACTGCATCAGCTGAACAGTAGTGTGATCATTTCCTACTACAAGACCCATGTGTATCTTCTGCTGTTGTAAAAATCATACATTTCAAAACACTGGCTGCATTCCAAAAACGCTGGTTCTGGATAGGAAGGTTTAAAATAGAGTTAGTTTGCTCAAACACCATCTGATCAGCTGTGCAAGTCCCTGACCTGGAAATGCTCTTTCGATTTGGAATATTTTTTTGGAAGGGGCAAGCTGACGCTAAACCTCAGACTAAATACTCTTCTGTATATTTCCCCACCAAGTTAAGAGCTTCTATTGTTTGGAAATCTATTTAAATGCAAATAGTCGAGTATGGTAGAAAGCTTTTTAAAAAAGGAGTTCAGATGCGAGTCTGGAGATCTAAAAACCTGTTCAAAGGTTTTAAGTATTCCTGTGAGCATAGTCAAGAATATCATTAAAACGTAGATGCCAGAAAATTACCCATGGCAGGCTGTCACTCCTAAGTGGATAACTGAGTGTCAGCACATTGTAGGAGAGAGTTTAGGAAAAAGTTACTGACTTTCAGAGATATGGAAATGCGCAGTCCGCTTGGGAAGGTCCAGGAAAAACTTGAAAGTTCTCATGACCACAGGTGCAGTGGCAGTATTTCATTAATTCATCAAAAGCAACTCTATAAAAGAGCTAACAGAAACAGTCAAAAAGTGAGCTTTCTAAGGACCCTCTGTCAAAGCGAGAAAAAAAACAACAACTCGTGTACGTTTGACACCGTTCACATTACCCACATGGAGTCATGCAACTATTCCGTTTATTATTAATAATAAAACATAACCTTGGAATTTTAAATACATGTTAATCTGAGGAAATACTTCTAAAACATGAATCATTAACATATCATTTTAAACTATTGCTAATGCAATATCGCAGGTCAGCTAAACAAACATCTGAAGAACATCATTGCTATAAAGTAAAGCATCATGGTGTAACATCCTGGTACACACGATTATCTGCTGGAAGTTTGGCACTATCAAGGAAACAAGTCATAATAGATGGTACATGGCGATTTTTCCATGAAGCGCTGCATCTTCCAGCTATAAAACTTATACAGTAGATAGATATTTCCAGTTAGAATAGTGCCAGCCACATGACTAATGTATTTTTACAGCGACTGGTGAAGAAAAGGCTAGCCTATAAACACTCAACATTTCAATTAACACTCAAATAACAAGATGTTTTGTGGGGTTTTTTCCCCCTCATATAAAGACACTCTAGGATGCATTTTTATCATCTCCTTCCAAAAAACAAACTACAACCTAATCCTGGTTGAATGTAAAATGCAGAAGTATGAAATATATTGAGGCTTAGTAGTTAGCACTGTCATCTTACACCTCCAGAATCGGGGTTCGATTCCCGCCTCTAGGTCTGTGTGCATGGAATTTGCATGTTCTCTCCATTTTTGGTGGGTTTCCTCCGGGTACTCCGGTTTTCTCCCACAGTGCTCATAGCATGTGAATGCATGTGTGAATGTTGCCTAGAGGTCTTTCCACACATGTAAAAATGGGGACATACAATGGTCACCATTGGCCTCCAAGGTCCCTAGTTGGACTACAGAGGTTCCTAGATAGATGGATAAAATATAGACAATATTGAAGCTTGTCAGATAAGTAGGATGTTTTAGGTTTTGCTTTCTTAACACATGATCAAAGACATTATAACGTTTTTGATAACCAAAACTACCCCCATATGTGGTGTGAGTCTATACAATTCTATACAATTGTATAGAATCTCTTTCCTTGCTGTAGCATTTACTGGAACTAGTGGGTTAAGCATGTTTCAAGATGACAAAAAGCTGAAGCTCCATGACCCAATTGGTTTGCTATAGCTGGTGAGAAAGAACTCAAGTATCCTTTAAAGGGTCCTGACCTCAATCCCACTGAGCACCTTTTGAATGAACTGGAACGCCAAGTGAGCACCAGCCCTTCTTCAGCGCTCTAATGCTCTAATGGACAAAGCCTTTTCGGAAAAGTGAAGGTTATATCAACTGCAATGGGGGACTAAATCTTGAATGTAATATTCAAAAAGAACATATGATCGTGATAGTGAAGTGTCCACACACATTTGAATATTGTCTCTTTTATGGTCAAGTAAACTAAGGTCAGGGCAACCAGTGTATTCAAATAAAGCATATATTATACACATTAAATTTGATGTGCAATAACCATGCATGCATTGTGAAGATACAAAGCCTAACTCTGTGACTTATATCCCATAATAATTCATAATAACTACAGACATCCTCCGGCAACATTACTTAGTGTTGGAGGCATGCAGGTTTCCAGATGGCTGGAAATCATATCCTGCCCAAGTCATACTAGAACTTTATTTAACCCTGTTATTTAGTATGGCAACTTCCTACGTCCTGAACAGGGAACAAAGAACGAAAGAAAAAAGTATTCTCCAAAACTACACTTCTAAGATTCCGACATTCCTATTACCTATTTTAATTCCTATTAAAATGAATATACCTATTTACTAAGGAAAATTTAAAGCGCATGATTTTGTGAGATTTATTTTTAGTAATTAAATCTAAACTTTCAGTATTGAGGATATTAAAGCAACCAATGGAAACATCACACGGATTTGAATGGAATCACACCATCCTACAGGGGGCAGAAAAAAGAGAGAGCGTGTGAGAGAGAGAGAGGGAGATTACATGACAGTAGGCATACCTCCTCCGGTAATTCACTCTCTCATACAACACACGCACACACACACACACACACACACACACCCACACACACGCAGGCAGCAGCCCTGCCTGAATTGTGCCACCCCCTGGTGTGAAGCTACAAGGTGAATATTGATGAGTGAAAACCGAATCTTCCTTTTTTTCCCTAGCTGTTGCCATCGCAAGGGAACAGGGGGATCCTTTAAGGCAGTGTGTTAGGCACAGACGAAGGCAAAGGCACAGAACATCACACAGACACAAACACCCAGGAGTGCTCATACATCGATGTGAAAAGAAAAGTTCAGCTTTGTTCTACATGTTAAATATTCATATCTGTGCATACCAAGATTTGCTGCTAGGAGTGACTGTCCACCCTTTGTACCTTATGCATATTTGTGTACTCGGGCAAAAAGCTGATTATGTAGATACATGGAAATGAAAAACTCTGGTTTTAAATTTGGAATTATTTTTACTCGATTTTACATAAATTTGGCGAAGCATCCAAACTATGAAATTAACCTCCTAATATTGGATAGTGGTTTTATACAATAACATAATCTGGCAATGTAAAATTTATAATGACACCTAAGCTCCTCCTGAAAGTGATTCAAGTCATCTGCATCAATATATCAGGTTTATTGATTGCACTGCCTGTATTATATTCATCCGCTTTAATATTTTTGCTAAATTATGTACAAATAGCAATCATAAAAGTTGTAATAAGAGTCCCTCGCCATTGCTCTAAAACCCCGAAATTAGTTATTGTGCAACTAGTTGCCATCACATAATTAGTGCCCTCACTTTGAACATCCCACAGAACACCATTAAATCAATTATGAAAAACACTGAAGGAACATGTCTCCATAACAAATCTGCATTTACTAAAAATATGATGGTGTTTTGTGGATTCTCAGCTAACACTGGCTTCACTTGTTTTACTTTGATGCCAGTTCAACCTACACAAAGTGGCCATGGTGGTTGTGGGCCAACAGTTACACCCTCAGCCTGTCAGTATTCAGACAGCTTCCAATACTGTGCCAGAAAGAGTCACGACTTTATTAATAGGAAAACATGACAGTTAGCTAGCGCAAAGGAAAACTACAAGAAAAAACAAGGAAGAGAGAGTACAGGGAGATACGAAGAACAAGTCAGATAGTATAGTGAAAAACAAGCCAGATACTACAGTAAAAGGTCTATGTTTGGTGTGGTTTTACATTTAGTAAATCAGATTCAGTGGTCATTTTTAAACTGTACATATGTTTTTATTCATTTTATTTATTTATTTATTTATTTTTATCAATTCTTACTCTCAACCCAGAGTTTCACTAGTGCCTGGATACCATCCAGGTAGAAAGTTTTCTCAGTATGCTAGACACATGATCAGACTACCTGCTTCACATCTGTAACTCTGGTACACAAGGTTCCCCTTTATTGGCCTAAACATGTGGAAATGGCTTAGAGCAAGGTCAGGACTGTATGGGGGATGCAGCAATAACTCACAGCTGAATTCCTGTAATATATGAGTGGTGAGATGGGCAGTATGAGGTCCCGCAAAAACAGAATGCATTTGGTGATCAAACCACGCGGTTTTTCCCCTAAGAGCATTCCACTCACTGAATGTTCATGGGAACGACAGCAGTTGGCTCCAATCCACTTTTCCTGGGATCGAATTCACTGCATTTGAAACGTTTGCACAATTTAAATGTTTCACTGCAGCTAAAAAGTCTCATCAAGGTACTGTGCTTGAAGTCTTTTGTTGATGTCAATTTGGCATTTACTATTTGAACACCCCAGACACATGCATATAAGCTGTATTATCATAAGTATTACATATTATCATTCTTATTGTATTTACATAATATAAAGTCCATTCGGCTGCTTCCGTCAAGTGGTCACCACAGCGGACCATCTGATCCGCACACAACTTGGCAGTGGTTTTACACTGGATGCCCTTCCTGACACAGCCTTACGATTTATCTAACCGGGCTTGGGACCAGCACTGCATGCAGTCGCTGGGTAGTATGGGGTGTGGCAACCAATGACAGTGGGGCTTGAACCCGGATCCTCAGAATCAATCTCCAAATCAACATATGAGTAAATAAAACTTGATAAGGTTTACTTCGTTACTCATCTTGACTAATCATTCTGGCCAAAATCACAATGGATCTAAAGCCTATCCTGGGAAACTGTAGAGTCAGGAGGGAAGTACTAAATGTGATGTCAGTCCATTAAAGGGCACCATGAACACATGCATGCAATCACACAGTTATCCACGCCTAGGGGCAATTTCTTGCTATACTCCAATCCACCTCATTTTGGGACACTCGATGAAACCAGAGATCCTGGAGTAAACTAATGCAAACATGGAGAACATGTATAACTTCACACTGAGACCCTGGAGCTGTAAGGTGGCAATGCTACCTGCTGTACCACCATGCTGCTTCATGATGAGCTTTCTGTCACGCATTCCCTTTTCCATCACTGTAGTAAAGATTAATCTTTGCTACATGTTCATGAGCCACACTAAATGTAATGCTGCATATGATTTGCTCTTTATAAAATCCTGTGATATCTACAATAATACAATTTGTGTGAGCAACACGAGACACCGTGTGGCTAATAGGAAGCCCTCATACTATCTCCAGAAGTCATTAACAGTCAGCCATCTAGAGAGAGAATTTGGTGACTCTCACAGAATGAAATAATTAGTGTAATTAGGATTTGTGTCTCAAACTCTGTGTCTGATTAAGAAGGAACGTGTAGGGATGGATTGGAGAAGAGGACAGGGATGCATGTTATTACAGCTCAAGAATTCTAATATAATACGCATACAGACCTAACAGAGCTAAAAGGATATTGCTGAAGTTTAGATTGAAGTGAGAAGTAAAGCTTTAACTCACAGTAACTACCGCAGTACCTAATGTTATATTTCTTTTGTATAAGAAATCTGTAATATACAATTTCTGCATTATTTGCATAAATGGAAAGTAAAAGTATTTTGGAACCATTAATACAGGTAATACAATGTATTTTATGAACTGACTCTGTGCTGAGAAAAATTTAATATATAGAATGCATGAAGTCTAGCTGTTACTGTAAGTGAAGCATTTTCTCCTTTTTTAGTCTTGCAAAGAACAGAAACCTTGAGCACTTTAAAAATGTTGAGTACTTCGCCATTATATTTGACCCATTTTCCTCTCTCACATCTTTCATAATTCATAGGGCTTATTCCAGTCAAATTAAGCAATTCACTTCAAAGCTAATGTCTGTCCATAAAAAGCCTCTAATAATGCAAGAAGGTGTAGAAGTATGTGTGGGTTGTTTGCTATTAGAGCATGGAATAAACGTCCCCAAAAGGATAGTAATGTCTGACAGTTTTGACCTTGAGATCATATTTATCTGATCCTCATAATAAAAACCGCTTTTGTTCTAAAACAGATTTCCTTTTGGTTATTAACACACACACACACACACACTGACCCGTTTGTCATTCTGTCCATCTCCCTGTACTATACGTGTGAAGAGGTCTTACTGTGTCTTGTGTCTCATGTCACCTATAGCTGCCCACAGTTACACAAAACACACTTCTAATCTTATACAGAGGACAAAGGTTTGACTCAGAACCATCTGACCTCCTGACAATACAGTGTAAAACTGGAATAGCACAAATGTTCAAGGAAACAGGCCAGCACTGTTTCAAATTTGTCCGTGCCCCTCGCTATTCGTGAGGACAATTTTATATTTTAAAAAACTGAACAGAACGTATTGAAATGTACACATCAGTCCTTAGCTTTACTCAACATAAAAATAAACATAAAGAGTACAAGGATCATTTACTAGCTATAGTGTAGCCTGTAGGCTAGTGTACATAGCACCAATAATTCAGGGGTGGACAAATCTGTACCCCAAATTATTCACATGGAGTGACCTTACAGTACCGGTGCTATGTAGCCAAAAGACGAGTAGAATAAACCGGAGTGGTGGTTGGACAGTAATGTAAATCTTGTGAGTTTATCTTTACAGTATGTCTCTACTTATTCTGCTATAGAATATCCTCAGCCAAATAACTGTTCCAATGTTAATCCCCAAATAGTGTAAAACCCTGCTAAAAAAGACAGTATAGACCAACAATTATTGATGCTGAGGACCAGCATCAGCAAGGTGACCAGCGTTATAGTGCCATGATGCTGATGCTGGCATGCTGGTCACCTTACTGATGCTGGTCCCCAGCATAACATAACATATGCTGGTCTATGCTGTTTTTTTTCTGTTTTAAGTGAATTCAATTCATTACTTTTTACAAATATGCACAGTGCATTTATATAAAAGGCTTGTGTTGTGCTTTAAGACAACCCAGTAGATATTTAATAAACGTAAAATAATGTATTTACATGTTTTTAGTAAATGGATTATTTCTGTCTCTTGTATGTAAATGCATTTAAAGATAACACTACATGGTCCATGTATTTACATCACACACAATTCTCAGTACTAGCTATTTAAAATACAAAACAATGAGATAAAATGGTAACAAATTTTAACCACCAATAACCAGTATTAACCAGCACAGGCCAGCATATGTATATATATATGCCGGATTTTTCAGCAGGGAATGGAAAGCTAGTGCACTATGTAGGTGTAAAATCCCTTGTTGTGCATACAAAGTGGTGTCCTTGTTTAGGGTTTAGAGGGGGATTTGGGATTTAGCATTGTGTCAGAAGCTAATTAGCTCACATTATCCCTGAAAAAAGCTATGATGTGAGTCTTGAACCTGTCAGCGCATTGGTGGAAGCTAGCACTCACATTAACTAGCAGTAATGAAAGATCAAAACAGGGACGGTTCAGAGGCAATTTGTAATGAAGCAATTACTAAGGAAAGAAAGTGTTGTTTAAGTTGACATAATGTTGTCAGATTTCGTTTCTTGCTGAAAGTGTTACTATGACTTGTATTGAATGTGTTTTTAAGCAGGCAGCTGCTCTCCCCTCTTTCAAGTACTGCATACTTGTGCTGAATCATTTAGTGCTATGCAGTAACAGAGCATTCTGGCTTACTTTTATCCATGACCGTAGGGCATTTAAGTGTAGTTATTCAACTAAGGAGAAAGACAGAGAACCTGGAGGAAACCTGTCAACATTTTAGAACAAACAAATCTTGAATGTACATATTGTAGGTATATATTTAAGCAATATCAGATGAAAGGGAGTGAGGTACTGTGAGGTATCTAGCACAGGTGTGGTGTGGTTATAGGCATGCCCAGAGTGCCAAATACATCACAGGAGTGCTATATCCACCTCAAGTGGCCACCTTTTATTATCAGCAGATTAAGACTTTTAATCTGACATTAAGATATTTTTTTGCATCTCCAACACATATCCTTCCACCACTGGCGGAACCAACTAAACATGACTGACTGTTAGCGTAAATAACATGAGTAAAATAGTTCTAAATTCTTACTACTAGGTACTAAGTGAGAAGTACAATCCTGTAAATCTCTTTTTGCACTTATTCCATTTATAATATCAGCTACGTTAACTCCCAGGCTGCGGGGTTGAATCACAAATAGCGTTAAATGAAAAGGTACAGTGGGGTGTACAATCCATTCTCACACAAACCAAGTAGTGCCCTTGATCAGTGGTTGGAGAGTGATTTGTGATTCAGCCTGGCGTTAGGAACGGTTAGGAGCAGAAGCAGTTATTATGGAGTCAATGTATGACAATTTCAATCAGATGTGTTTTCTTGCTGAAAGTGACTGGTTTTAAATGTGTTTTTGGGACGCAGTTGTTGTCTTTTCAGTATGGTGAACCATACAAACATTCTTTCACAACTCCCATCAGAATAGAAATATTTCATCTTAGGTTATGGTGATTAGTCAGAATAAACTTTCCATCTAAGCAAACCCAATGCAGACACATGCAGAAGACATACTGTATTTAAATATCTTTTAGATTTGGAGACCTTCTTGGAATTGTCACCTACTTGTCAAGAGTATATAATATAAGATTTTTTTTAACATCATTTTATTACAAGATCTGCAAACAAAAATGCTCTTATTATAGTCTTTTCAGTATGACTGAAATGTTGTGCAAAATAAAGCAGTTTATAAGGCAGATGGTAGATGATTGAGTTGGCCTAATATTACCCATGAAAATAGCAAGTCGAACCATCAACGGACATCTTAGCTAGAAGCATTGTAACTGCATGTTAAAAAAGAAATTAACCTGAAAAGTGCTGGAAGATTAGATAGAGAGGCTTGTGAATAATTAAAAATAATTATTATTTATTGTAAATACTGCCTTTCTCACATTTAAGGTAATTATCCAAAACAAACTCAACAGAAACATAGGCACATGGTGGTGCCAGGGGTCTGAGCAGCCATCCACAAACACAGCAAGAACAGAGAGCTGTGGGATCAGAGAACACCTCATCAAGAACAACACGGAAAATAATCATTCAAAACACAAAAGGTAGAACATGAAAAACAATGCCAAAGAAATGTGGCAGTGTAATCGGCTCACATCTGGCAGATAAAGACAATGTTTTTGCCAAACAGACACAGATATTAGCAAACTAGCCAGCTGTTGTTAGCTAGATAAATAAATCTGAAGGAAGAACTGGATACTGGGTTTTTTCATCTCCTACATCACTTATCCTATACAGCAGGGGTCTCCAAATCCAGTCCTGGAGGGCCAGTGACCAGCACAGTTTGTAATTCACCAACACCTAAACACACCCACTGAACCTAGTAATTAACAGATTAGTTAAATCAGCTGTATACTCACACACTTATTAATTCCATTTGAATTCAACAGAGTAATTTACCAAACTAATGAAACTGGCCTGGACAAAAATGATGCAGCCATTAATTCAATATTTTATTGCATGACGTTTTGAAACAGTCACTCCAATTAAGCAAACCCTATAACTCTCACTAAGACTTCTGCACCTATCAACAGGTAGGTCTTCCAACAGGTTGGAACACCTATAACCATCAAATGAGACCAAGCTTTCCGACACGGGGCAGCATGTTTCCCTCCAGATTGCCTTGAAAGTCTTGAGATTGCATTGCACCCTGCACAGATTTAAGACACCCTGTGCCAGATGCAAAAAAAAAAAACAGCCCCAGAACATAATCGAGTCTCCTTCATGTCCACTATAGGTGCTCTTTTCTTCAGTTTTGCGTCTGTGAACATTTAGTGCACTTTCACGCAATCAGCAACAGATGGTGCGTTCCCACACTGGTTTACCTTGGACCTTGGAGTTCACCTTGACTCTCTTTTAAAGTTGTCCATTCCTCTTACAGCGTTGTCCTGGAAGGTTGGCTACAGTCCCATGGACCTTAAACTTTATAATATAACTATCGTCACAGGAATATTAAGACGCTTGGAGATGCTCTTATAGCCTTTACCTTCAACATGCTTGTCAATAAATTTGTTTCTGATCTCTTCAGAGAAATTTCTCCTTTGCTTTCACCATTTAAATCGGCTGACTAATTGACTTCAATATTTAGGACACCTGTGATGCTAATTATAGAAAAGTCATGAAGGTTTAATATGTCACAATGGTCAAATTATTTTCAATCTTTCTCAGGGTATGAACTAATTTGCCCAGACCAGTTTCATTAAATTGGTTTTTATATTTTTTCTGTTGAACCACAGTTTAAAAGCAACGTCTGATTTTTATTAATTGATGTTCATTAAATTATTCATTATTATTACTTTTCTATCAAAGTAGTTTCACAGTACTTCAAAGTGCATTTTTCTTTCTTTAATGGAAAGGTTCTAACAAATTTGTACACACATTGTCCATGTTCACCGATGGCCAATTTAGTGCCCCTGCAACCAAGACAGCTGACAACAAAGTTCTAGCTGTGTCAGAAGATTAAAATCTCAGAGTGTGAGCGCTGCTGTGACACTCATCCAAAAATCTACCAAAAGGTGGACCGTATATGATCACATAAAAACTCACAGGAAAACTACAATCATATTATTGGGGATGGCCAACAGAAGCAAAGAAATATGAGACTTAAAAGAAGAGCAGCTTGTTAAATTGAGACATGAGGCAAAAAATTCTCAATTCCGTCTCATCACAGTTATATCATGCCTAAATAATAAAAAAAAAAAAGCTGGAAAAAAAACAGGATTAATTGCAACTTCTAGGTCTATAGCTAGCACATAGCAAGTAAATGTCCTGGTCATGGAGTTTATTTACTATTATACCCCATATTATTACCATTATTATTATATACAATTCAACTATTTTAAAGGTTTTCCTTTGAAAAGAGATACAAACCTGTACTGCATCATCCTACAACCAGTGTGGAAAATCACAGTAAATTTATCTTCTTAGTTTAATCTGAGATGAAGGACACATGGTAGCAGACAGTCTGTTATGGTATAGTTATTGGAATCATCTTGTCCTCTGTGACAAGTAATAATCGTAAAAAAGCCAAGTGAAATTACAAAGTATAAACCTGGATTTACTAGCAGCGTTTTTGTTACAGTTTCTGTTTGCCTGACAGTTGTTGTTTTTGTTTTTTTTGCACAATGTATCGGCATCATACAGTATGTCTTAAAATGTTTTAATCATCCTGCAGATGAAAACACTGGCATAATGCACAGAATTATATTAAAGTAATCAAGTTACATTTGAAAGGTGGAAACACAAAGATAATGAAAACTGAAAATCAGACTTTTGAAAGAAACTGACACAACGTCTACTGTTATAAAGACTGTACTCACTATCTAATATACAGTTGGGAGTAGCAATGAATAAATAGAGCAGATTTCATCGCTACTATAAAGCTTTACGCACACCCTTCACTGACTTTTTACACTCTATCTATCCATCCTTTTTTGTCCTGACCCTTCTTCACCGCTCCAGGAGTCAGATTTACTGTACCGCACCATTGCAAACCCCCTACTGGCATTAAAAACTGACTGCCGTGACTTACCGAACTGATCCAAGTGTTTTGTAGCATCTATAAGAAGACTGGTTTATATTTACAGTACCAGTCAAAAGTTTGTTCTTTAGTGTTCTTTCCTGATTTGTAATCCTTCCTACATTGTTAAACAATGATAAAGGCATGCAAAATATACAATAATTAGAAATATGATATTGAGATGTGTCTACTACTTATTCTCTGTAAAGCATTAATAAAAGCTCTAATAAAAAGCTCTGATAAAAGCTCTGAGTTGCTGTTATTGGTGATTTTTTTTTGCAGAAAAAAAAACAGTTGATTGTTTTTACTTAATTACATTAATGAATTATGTCATAATTTTGAAATTTTGATTGTTTTAGAATGTAGAAAATAAATCACTGTATATTTCTAGGAGCTTTCTTTTCAAAGTGCAAAATACCAGGGAAGATTATTGCACTAAAGCAAGAATTGCACTAAAGCAAAAAATTACAGATGTTAATGATACCAGTATATGTTACTGACCTTGAACTGAATGAATGCTCCACTTGATGCCTGTAAAAGGCTTGTTTAAATATTTTAACATTATAAATAACTGTTCAAGCTGAAAAAAGATATCTGTAGTTACAGAAATATGATGATTGACAATAGATCCTTCTGAACCTGTGCTTATTGATTTTTAGTGATCAAATAAGCCAAGCAAGGCTTAATAAAATGTAAGTAATGCATCATGGAAGGTTCATGGACCATCAAGTGAAGTGCAAGGACTTTTCCTTGTGGTGAGTTACCACCGTGGAGGAAAATAGGTCGGTAAGGTACAAAACTGCATAACACATCTGATCAAACACATCTGATAACGTTATCTCATCTTTAAAAACACTTTAGTCTCCTTACTAACTGCTTCTAAGTCGTTCCAATTTGCCTCTGAACCATTGTGTTGTGTTTTGATCTTTCATTACTGCTCATTAATGTGAGTGCAAGCTTGTGCCAATGCGCTGCAGCTTACTAATACCCAGTGCTTTGGGTTTTTGGCAGGCAGACGCTTGTTGCAAAAAAGTGAAGAATGTGTAGAAGAATAAGTTCTGAGATTAATGATATTGCTTTATTCTAACAACACAGCCAGCAGCTCAGCAGTTCTGTGTGTGACGTGACGAACAGGGAATTTTCTGTCAACTGTAAGTGACTGCATGCATGTGCTTCTTTCCTTTCTAAATACAGAGCATGTGAACGGTGGTGTTTGAGTTTTTGTTCTGGGATGTTCAATGAAAACAAAACAAGTAATGAGGATTTTGAAAGTTTTGGCAATTTTCACCTAAACCTGTTTAAGGTTGCACCTTGACCATTAACATAAATATTTTGCTATACGCAATATCAAGCATTTGTAAGTTCTTTCTACTCCATACAAGTTTTTAATATTTTTTATCGTTTTTTTTTTCAAAGATGCATGAAGCCGAGAAGAAGTGAACAATATGAAGGAATGAAGGTTGTGGCAGTAATAAAGTAAAAATTCTAAATTACTTTCACCCCTGGTTATCACAAGGTATTTACTGTACATAGGTTTCTTTATGCGTCTAAGAATAGCCAGTAACTAGAGAAAAAGAGAGAGCTGCCCAGCAAAGAGTTGAGTGTGTCCATGTGGTTTAACAAAAATAAAGCTGTTGAAAAGTGAAAAGTAGTAATCCCCAGCCTTCTTACAGTCTCCTCAGTGTTCCAAAAACAAAATTGTCATACTGCTGCAGAAACCAAAGATTTGGAAGAAAATACACCTTGTCCTCTTCCTTCATAACCTCATCAGGACATTCACCAGATCCAACACTAAAAACTCACAGAGAACAGGACGAGCACTTCCAGTCCTGGTTCTAAGTGCGAGAAGGACTTACAGGTGCTCCGGATCCTAGTAGGTCGATCCAATGTTAGCAACCCCCCATGTCATGCTTATGCAGATGGGCCCATAGGATAGCTGGGGACCTTCATCAAATTCTTTTAGCATGTTGCTAAAGTATCCATACCTTGAAAAAGCAATTCTGCAATTGGTTGTCTCCTCCCATTAGCAGCATCATTCGCATTTCCACTCTCTGACTTCATGTTTGCCCAGGAGGAGAAGACCGATGCTTATGTTAAACAGTACACACGTGCACGGATGTTGATTATACCAGTGAGAGACGCGCACTAAGACTCAGCAGGGTAGACAATTACCCACAATTCCAAAGCGCAAAAGAGAAAAAACATTGGCTCAGTTGTGATCACGTGACGCTCGGCGTCAAAACAAGAAGCGCATGCGTGATACATGATA
>JAOVVA010000009.1:6257126-6273116 GCA_028565275.1 Leiocassis micropogon | reverse complement strand
GTGTGTGTGTGTGTGTGTGTGTGTGTGTGTGTGTGTGTGTGTGTGTGTGTGTGTGTGCGCGCGCGCGCATGTGTGTGTGTGTGTATGCGTGTGTGTATAAGACC
This sequence comes from Leiocassis micropogon, assembly GCA_028565275.1. NCBI lineage: Eukaryota > Metazoa > Chordata > Actinopteri > Siluriformes > Bagridae > Leiocassis > Leiocassis micropogon. Next base: position 6,273,012 of record JAOVVA010000009.1, on the reverse strand, counting down.
CAGGCAGTTTGCTGAAATGACCCAAGTATTTCAATGTTGTATATTTTTGTACAAGTAGGGTTCCTGGAAAATTACTTTTTTATGTATCTAGAAAACTGATTTTAAAACAAGAACATGACTTTAAAAGCCCCACAAAATCTGGTGAAGCAAACAAAGGGCTGATAATGTAGTACGGGGGACAAGATATAGCATTAACTGCAACACAAAGCAGCATGAAAACACAGTGCCTTGTATAGTAGATATAATACTACTACTACTACTCCTAATAACAACAACAACAACAACAATAATAATAATAATAATAATAATAATAATAATGTTACCCCAAAGTATTGCCAGGGAGAGACAGCATTAATGTTGTGCATTATGACACTGACAGGTGAAGTGAATAACAATGAATATATTATTACAATGACACTTGGAAGTAGATGGGATATATTAAGTGGCAAGTCCCTCAGTTTTGTCTCTCAAGTTAATGTGTTGGAAGAAAAGAAATGGGAAAGATTAAGGATTTGAGATTTGAAACTTGAAAGTCCCAAATTATGATGGTTAGATGACTGGGTCAGAGCATCTCCAAAACTGCATCTCCAAAACAGCAGATGTTCCCGATCCTATCAAATGTAGTTCAAGGAATGAAAACTTGCGACAGGGTTATGGGCAGCCAAGGTTCACTGATGCATGTGGGGAACAAAGGCTGGCCCATGTGATCAAAAAGAAGAGCAACTGTAGCTCAAATTGCTACAAGTTAAAGCTGGTTCTGATAGAAAGGTATTAGAATGCACAGTGCATCACACTTTTTGCGTATTGTTCTGCGTAGCCGATGACTGGTAAGGGTGCCCATGTCCACCTCCAAGGGTGCCTACAGTGGGCAGGTAAGCATCAGAACCAGATACTGGAGCAATGGAAGATGGCCTGGTCTGATGAATTATGTTTTTTTTTTTAACATCATGTAGATGGCCATGTCACTTCACTGGGGAAGTGATGGCACCAGGATGCACCATGGAAAAAAGGCAAGCAGGTGAAATCAGTGTGATGCTTTGGGTAATGTTCTAAGGGGAAACATTTGGTCCTGCCATTCCTTGGGTGTTACTTTGACAAGTACCACCTACCCATGCATTGTTGCTGACCAAGTACAACTCTTCATAGAAAGGGTATTGCCTTAGGCACCACCCTCTTTCAGCAGAATAATGCGCCCTGACACACTGCAAGAAAGGTTCAGGAATGGTTTAAGGAACTTAACCAATAGAGTCACAAATTTACTTGGCCTCCAAATTGTTCAGGGCCCGGATTTACGAACCTCTCAGAATCACTTGTGAGAATCTCGCTTAACGTACATTTAGGACTGAAAATACTCCTACCTCAGAGTAGGACATAAAAGTTATTTATGAAACTTCCTATTCTTACTTTTGGCGAGGTGTAGGACTGCGCCAAGGAAAGCGTGTGACGTCAGTTTTACAACATAGAGAGCCGAAAAGTAGGCTGCGCATTATAGTGAGTGTTGTAGTTTTTACAGGTTTTTTATAGTTTTGTAGAGATTATTAAAGTAAAATTCTGCCCTACTCTTACCTCTAAAGATAAAAAGTGAGTGGAGGCGATTTGTGAAAGCATCAATACCACCTGTCAGTTTGCCACATATACACCGAGGAATCTGAAACACAGGGGTACAGCGTGTAAATGAAGTGATGAAGTGCTGCTTATAATGAAGGATCTAAAATAAAAAGATGTGTACACTTAAATAATGTTATATAAGTATAAAAAATGTATATATAAATAATATTTTTTAAAGATGTGAGCCGTGGATGATGCCCACAACTTTCCGACACTGTTGGCTATGTCACTGTTTAAAAAAAAAAAAAAAAAGTACAGCAATAAAAATATTTATTGTGAAGATTTATTCCCATTTCATTCCCATTTTAAGAATCTTGAAAATAGCTCTTACTCCTACTTCTACTCCTGAAAGTAGGACCAAAATGGTGTCATTCTGAGAATTGTTGGCTACTTAGGAGCAATGTCCTAGTCTGAGATGCTTAGTCAATACGGGCTCAGATCTCAATCCTTTTGGGAATCAGTGAAATGTGCTGGACAAGGTCTGATTCATGGAGGCCCCACTTTTCAATTTACAGAACTTAATAGATACTCTACTGACAGCTTGGTGCAAGATACCAAGCATAACCTCTAGGAATGGAAATCACCAGTGACCACCCGATATGATATTATCACAATAGCTAGGTTCTGATTCCATCTGTATTGCGATTATGTAAGTATCACAATTTTATGAATATCCCTATTTTTTTTTTAAGTTATTACAATTTTAAACAATCTTAACAAATAAGATTTAGAATAGTGCATCTAAAAAAAATTTACATTGTGGAATATTCTGTCATTTAAGCTTCATTACACTTAAAATGAAGAAATTCTGGCTTTTTTGATGATTATGGTTTACAGCTCAATGAAACTCAAAAATCCATTACCTCCATAGAATCCATAGAATATTTATTTATTTTAATATATGTAAAATTAATCAGAAGATTATTTACAATAAAGAAATGAAAAAACTTCTCAATACTTGGTCGGGGCTCCTTTGGCATGAATTACTGTGAATTATTAGAATTATCTGATAATTATATTTATTACATATTAATAAATATGTAATTATTATTACATGAATTATCGGTGTGGCAGAGCGTGGAGGCAATCCGCCTGTATCTTCTGCTGAGGCATTATTGAAGACCATATTGAATTGCTTTGATAGCAGGTTCAGTTTATCTGTATTGTAGGGTCAGGTATTTCTCATCTTCTTCTTGACATTACCCCTTAGATTCTCTATGGGATCAGGTCAGGCATATTGGCTGTCCAGTCAAGCCCAGTAATATCATGGTCAGCAAACCTATTAGCAGTAGTTTTGGCACTGTAGGCAGGTGTAAAGTCCTGGTGAAAAAGGGAATCTGCAGATGGAAGTGCCATAAAATCACCTGGTAGATGGTTGTGTTTACTTTGGAATTGATAAAACACAGTGGACCAACAACAGCAGAAGGCATAGCATCTCAAATAATTAACAACTATGCAAACTTCACATTGAACTTCATTGAACGCAACTTGGATTCTGTCCCTCTCCACTCTTCCGCCAGTCTCTGGGTTCTTGATTTTCTTGAGGACTTTGGACCATTGAACAGCTGTTAAGTTCTTTTTCTCCTTAGCCGAGGTAAGAAGCTTCTGATGCTGTCTCTTGTTCAGGAATGTCTTGACACATGGAATGCAAATGTTGTAGCCAATTTCCTAAATACAGTATGTCTGTGCAAGTGGCTCTTGATGCATTGACTCCTGTCTTACTCCACTCCCTATGAAGCTCTGCCAACTACATGAAGAGCAAGCAAGTTTTCACCCATCTAAGATTTGTCATTTTTAAAATCACATTTTAATTTCGTGTAAAATGTGCTACATATAGAAGCTTTAAAACTTGCCTGTTGGATTGTAGTAGGACAAGGCCTTTGAGACCAGAATAAGACAGAACAAGGACAAATTGATTGTAGTTGCAGTTGCTGTGATAATGTGAAGACATCTGTTGTAAGACAGATAAGGAAATCAACTCCTTGTACTGTATGTGGGAACACAATGTACGGGGTGTATGTTGGCAGAGAAGTTTGTGTATAAAATGGACTGACAGAGAGAGGGAGAAAGACAACTCTCTCCGTGCTGCAATGTTTTGCTATATGAGACTGGTTTAAGATTAAAGAAACAGATTAAAGGTAAAAGAATGGTTAATTTGTATCTCACTCATGTCTGTCTTGCTAACCTAGCTTAGCTGCCCATCTCTTGGTCTATTCATCTTGCTTCAGCGGCTGTGTTCTGTAGTAAGCGATCTAAATACCGAAGGACTGGCAAAGTTTCATAACATTTTGTTCAACCAGTTTTGCGTGATATTGTGACAAAGCTGGCTGGACAGACATACAGATATACAGACAAAGGCACAGTCATACATACAGACAGATTTTTTTCTGATACTGGTTTCAGTATGAATTAAACATAAAGATATCGTTAAAAGAATGAGTTCTGGCCAATGTACGGACTTTGTAAAAACTTTTCTTTAATTTATAGAGATGGCTTGTCCAGTAAGCACAATTTCATGCAATATATTTTTTTTCCTAAATTATTAAAAAGAAAGAAAAAATGTAAGTACTACTAAAGCTTTATGAAGAAGCACATCATCAGCATGTTGCAGGTGATTTCAGCGTTCAGCTTCATCACTGATTCTTGGACTATAGTGTATCTCATCAGTTTAACTGAGCAGTGGATGGATGGGGATTTTACTCTGCATAAGTCATTCTACATGCAAAGCACTTTCAGGGTTCATGCACTGGCAAAGCAATCGCAGGTACATAAGATTATATGCTTACGACTAGGGTGCATTCTGAAAAGTTCGGTTTCTGTGCTACTCTGAGAGATGGCAAGTACTCGTACCGGTAGCTGGTATCACACTAGGTACCCAAATGGTAGCAGTGTGTCTCTGAGATCTTACTTTAGTTGTAGACTTGTTTACTTATGCTAGCTCAGTGCTAGCTGGACTGTCATTACTACTATTTGTGTTTCTAGAGATGTGTGTATAAGGATATGTACTACTTATTATAAATGAGAAGTTCATTTATGTTGATAAATTGTATTAAATGTATATTTGATTTAGTACGGGAAAAACAGTACATCCATTGTCTTACTGAAGTAAGAAATCAAATTATTAGTTTCTGAAAGCCCTCAAACCAGGCTTTTTGTGTCTTTAAATGGAGCCACAAAGTCAGACACAGCTAAAGGGAAGAAGAAAAGCTGTAAGTTTATGTATTACAACAAAAAAGTTCGATTTTTAAATAAGCTTGTAATGTTTGCCATATAGACTGAAGCTAATTTTATGACTACTTACTAGTTTTGATAATAACGTTAGCTTGCCAAAAACTTCAATTAAGCAACCTTGAACCCTTTTACAGAATTGGTTCTTTGCCTGTAAAATAGCAGCATAGTATACAGCAGCTCCTAATTATAACCAAAGCAAGCCAAAGAAAGGAATCTCAGATTTTCACATGCTGAACTACAGGTCTCACCACAGAGGTTTAAAGTAAATCTGAAGCATTTGCATACTCAGACTTACCAATGTGAGTGCTCGATTCACAGGTTGATGAACATTTACTTGCATTGCTCAGATTTCAGTGTAAAAAGCAGTGCAGATCCGAATCAGAGTTACTAAGACACTCATCTGTCTAGTTGTGCATCCTTTCTGTCTTAACTCTATAGCATCAGCTCCAAATATGACCCAAAATACAACACCGGCCTAATTCTGATAAAATGATTTCGAAAAAGAATGTAAAATGGTGACACTCATTATCAAAGTGGTTCAACATACACTAGCAGTCGAAAGTTTTGGAACGCTTGGAGTTCCTTAAGTTTCATTACAGTTCAGTCATTATTAATCCCACATACCAAACAAAATGATACAGAATAGCAATTAAAAAAGGAAAATGAAATCTCTGTGGAACTTATTAACTGCTCACTGCATGGTTCTAGTTTGACTCTAATGAGTGCTTTAATAAAGGCAAACGCACTTAAAGACTAAATGTATTAGGCCTATAAATAACAGACTCAAAGACAGTGCCTAATTGAGTGATAAAGATTTTGCCGATTTTTAACTACTTCCGATAAAATAGTCATTTCTAAAACTTCTCAATTTAATTACATCTTTTCTTCATTGCTATACTGCTATAAACTGTAAACAGCGTTGCGGAGGGACTGGAGACTATCCCAGGAGACTTAGAGGATGAGGCGTGGTACACCGTGGACGAGGTGTCAACCCAGTGCAGGGCACACACACACACACACACACACACACACACACACACACAAACACACACACACACTACAGGCAATTTAGGAACGCTAATTGGCCTAACCTGCATGTCTTTGGACTGTGGAAGGAAACCGGAGTACCCAGAGGAAACCCACCAAACACAATGACAACATACCTGTACAAACTCCATGCACACATACCTGAGGAGGGAATCAAAACCGGATATCTTTTCCTTGCTTAGATTTTCATGTTACAATATTTACAATTATACCATTTTTTTTTTTTTTAAACACAGGGTGATAAAAAACTTCTGACTGCCATGCTATGTCTTTAACTAAACTTTGACCTCCCACTTGACTCAAAGACTTCTTTTGTGCAAATTTAATAACAATCATTTCTTCGGCACTTATAATGTACACAATTTTTTTTGATGAGTATATTTTTGCACTATTGAACAAGAACTTGGTTATATTTAAATTTCTGGTTAAGCAGTTGATCACTGGTGTGTGCTTAAGCTGAGTAAGAACTGAATGTCAAGTCTTTAGGTCCCATTTTCACTACGATATGAGTCACTCTCTTTAATCCTACAGCCGTCGCTCCAGGCCATGACTCATTAAGCAGTTCTGGCTCAAGTAATTGTTTTGGACCTTTTCTTTCTTGCGCTCCCATTTAAAAGGCACATTATGTCCATGTTAGGGTCTGCCCTTGTGCTGTGCTGTCACTCTAATTTGGGATGGCTCTTACTGTAATGTGCTTTTCACTGAGTGCTGGCTGGAGATACATATGGAAAGATGTATTGTAATAAATGATATCTGATGCCTCGCCACATTCTCTGCCTCTGTCTCCTTTTCTCTTGTTCTGCAGTTTATCATATTGTTTTGTTGTTCAACATGAAGAGCACATCTGTTGCTCATTGAACATCTGTACTCATTTGCATATTAATGAATAATTATGTTAATTTAATTGCCACTGGCTTTTTGATTTGCACAGATTAAAATGAACATCCAGGGAGTGCTGCCGCTATTCAAATTAGATTTTCTGCACTTGGACTAATGATTAATATATCTACACCAAATAAAGTGGTTATGAAGCAACGAACAGTCTGAGACCATTCGCCACTGCTTAGTTTGTTATGTAGATTATAAATACAGGACTGTTTAATTCCAGCATAACTGATAAGTTTGCCACTAATAGCCTGTTTAATAACCAAAAATAGTCAAGTGCTGGAAGATGCTTCATAAGTATGTGAAATTATTTGGGAAAGTGTTTTGTTTTGAGTCAGGCTTTGCATTTTGCTTGGATAAATACTACTGTGATCAAACTACTACAACAAGTACAGCATTTTTTTGCATCATAAACTCTGTATTTGATATCTACTGCACAAGTGGCCCATCAAGAAGTGATCCTATTAGCTTCACTTGCTGCCAAATCAAAGTAGTTACATTACTTGCTCCAGTTCTGTTGAGGGCTTGTGTATTGACTGATACTGGCTATTTCAGAGCAAGAAAGCAAGACAGAAAGCAAGAAATCAGGAAAAACAGATAGAACGAAAGAAAGAAAAAGAAAGAAACCATACAGCTGTGAAAAGGTAACCACACTCTAAATGACACATGAAGCTCATTCCCGTTCCGTATCTCACAAAATGTCTGGCACCTGGAACCTCCTTACTCTTCCTCCGTCCTGGTGTTCTAATGTATCATAGGCTTGATGGATGTGCTAGTCTCAACACATTGATATGGGGCTATCTGCAGTATATCAGGAGCTTGGGCACTGCTAAGGCAAGCTGTCAAGGCAGATAACGGCATCATGCCTGGAACACCTTTTGAGCTGAGAGAAACGGTAGTGTGAGTATTATAATGCAAAAGAAATGGTGTGAACAGTGCGAGCTGCACCGTGAATGATAACGAGATGAATTTATACAGGGATTTAAAACAGCCCATACAGAAAGCTGAGTATAAACCGGTAAAGGATGAACGCGCCTGTCATCACTTCAGCGATAAGACAACAAAAGAAGAAGTGAATTAGTGGATTTGAGATGAGGGTGATTACTAGGTGGCCAGGATTTGGTGGGCTTGTCTGAGATTGTGTCCAGTACACAGGGGTTACACTGGATTAACCACCTGTAATATAACATCGCATGGACAGGCCTCTTACATCACCACAGCCTTAAACAGTATAATCAAATGCTGTTTCAAATACTACCATATCCTTCATATGAACACTAGATGATAAGCATCAGCTAGCACTACAACTAGCTCATTTATCAGAGTTGTTCAATTACCCAATGGTAAATAAACACTTTAATGTACTTTTCCAGTTCCATGTTTTTGATACCCATAAATGTAACTAAATAGGCTTAAAAAGTTTTTACCAAATGTAGTTTAACTTGTGCAATTTCATGTAATTTATCAAGGGACTTCAGAAGAGCTGTGACAAGTTTATAAGCCTCAACAACATACTGTACTATCCGTGGTGATGTGATGCAATACATGCACCCTCAACATGACTGAGACGAAAATCCAAAAGAAGCCCTCACTCAGAGGAGATATGGGCAAATGGAAGGAAGCCTACCTCTAGCCTGTGTATGCTTGTTAGCAGAGTCCAGCTAACTTTGCAAGCTGGACAGCATCACATATTTACAGTCCCGCAGGTCAACAGATGGCGGATGATGTGAAAAATTTAAAAGAGTTGAGGGAAGACACAGAAGAGCTAAGAGGTGACTCTCAGACTAAGCAATGGCACAGCTCTTATCTAACTCGCAGCTCTGAAAGAACTGTAATTCCAACCAACCATGCTAATTCTTTATTTTCTTCTTGTTATTAAAAGTCATTACCCCCTCATTACTCAGAAAACTGTGTAGACACATTGTCCTTGGGTGCTTGCTATGTTTGTTTGTGCTTGTTCTCCTGTATCAGTTGGTACTGTATGTGATTCGCTATTGGGTCTGCGTCCCTGTGTAATGATCATCCAGTCACTCACTCACTTTAGTGTTTGCCCTTCTTATTTTTCCAATTTTCTTTTTTTTTTGTCAATTTTGCTCGCTTTATGTATTTTGAAACTTTTGTTTATTTTTACTGACTTTTTGTCTTTGCCTATCATTCCTGGATTGTTTACGCAGTGCTATTTATATAAAAATACCAACATGTTTGATGCATTTTTCTCCACTAGAGTTGACAAACCCTGACAATTGACTGACATTGGGTAGAAAGAACAACTTCAGCAAACACTCAAATCTAGGGTTTACCCTTAATATCAAAAATGTGTAAATGTTCAGCATCCAAGTTGATCCAATGGAATGGAATGGACAAACGAATTGGATCCACAGAGGCCACAGCCTGAAACCCAAAAGGATCCGCCACTAACGTTCCAGTGCCAGACACAACGGAAAACTCCCTGAGGTTTTGTGGCTCCAAGAGAACAGACCTGCCCTGATGACACAAAGGGAACCCACACAATATTGGGCTTAATATTTTGCATTTTAATGTTATGGCTGATCACTATATATCAACAGTTTGACAGCAGAATTAAATTGGTATTATCTCATACACAAGATTGTCTATAACAGAACTTCTAATTAGGACATTGCTATATCACCTTATTTTAGAAGCTTTAAATATTCAGTGTTTTGAGCAAACACAATACCCTTCAGTGGAGCAAAGATACTTCCTGTTCAGAACAGTGTCTAATGTGACTGTTTATATGTGGACAAATAAAGGAGAATTGGTTAATGGTGCATACCTGTACTTAAAGAGTGAGGTGGCATGAAAACCTAAAGTAAAACAAAATCTTGTGGGGGGCCTGAAGATGCTATAAACCAAAGTTTTTGGTTTGTTTCTAATGTTTCTTATGAAATGCAACAATCATTTAAATTAAAACTATTTTCTGCTTGATCTAATTTAATGCCTTGATTTACTATGACTCACTTCAAAATTAAATTAAAGCATGAGTTGCTATTTATTTTAATTTAAACTAAACCAATATATTTTTTAAAACTAAACTGCCCACTTAATTTAACCCAAATACAACTGCAGGCTGATTTATTCATTGTGACAAAACCTTTTTTGAAAAATGGCACAAAATTCATAAATGTATAAAGAAAAACAGGATTGCTATTTAATGAAAAATGCAAAAGAAAAAAGAAACATCTCTGCCATACTTCTTCATTTGAAATAGTGTTTTTCTCAGAACTGGAAAAATGGAATTTTCTCATTTTGCTGATGCACCATATGTACAGTTATTTAAGTCCCCACCTGTACTGTAGATACAATCATGTTTATGTCATAGAAACAGTATATTCTTATTATTTTACAGATTTTTCGGCTTCCCACCTGACTGCACAATTGTAAAGAGAGTGTGTGTGTGTGTGTGTGTGTGTGTGTGTGCATGTGTGTGTATATATGTATATATATACACGCATACACACATATATACATATAACTTCACCCTTTTCTCACTGTGAATTTTTATTTAATTTATTTTAATTATAATCTGTGAATTGGCTGGTGTAAATTTACAATTTCCTTTTGGGAAGCTTTCTATCTTCTAGCTATCCACATGTTCAACACTAGTCTATTCAAATTTTACTTTCATAGATTTAGATTTCATAGAAACTAAAAAAAAAAAAACAGGGTACGAATAAACTCAGGCTGCTGTTAAGTATAGCGATATACAGTAGACCCTGATTCTGCCACCAGGCAGTTGCCCTAAGGCATGTATCCAGTGCTAAAGGCAGTCTACTCAATAGTGTGCTGTGCTCCTGCTGTGTCCCTGAGTAAAGCACTTCAAGTGATACGGCAATATTGCTCATCTACTGCTCTGACCCATCCCTTTATGTAAATGTCAGAATGAGTCAGTGTGGGATTCTATGGTGGCTTATGTTAAAGCAGTTCTGTGTCTTTGTCCTTATGATCACAAGTGCTATCATCACATTTTCGCTTGATCTCTGCAATAAAACATCTGAATGTACATGAAACCAGTGCCATAACCTGGGCAAATTTGTAATTAAAAGAGAGAGAGAGAAAGTTGTAGAGCTCTGGTATTTTTCTATTAATTGCCTGCAGTCTGGAGCAAAACATTCTATCTATTCTCATGTGTCAAATAAATTTGTAATAGATTCTAGATAATAGATAATAGATGCCTGTTTTTATTATTATTATTATTATTATTATTATTATCATCATGATCATCCAAGATGACAACGTGTCACAACAAAAAGATAAGTCAGCTTTGGCTGTATGACGTCTTGCATTTTTCAGACACTCTCATAACCTTTATTAATACAAAAGCTACAGTCAGATGTTAAACAGATGTGTGACATTATATCATCATGAATCTAAGTTACAATCAGATTAACTGCAGGCGAAAATGAGGCCACACTATGTGATGGCACTGGACCTTGACTGAAAACATGATAATGGTATTATGCACCCGAGCAAGGCAGCAGACGATGACTGATGTTTCTTGCGAATGGTTATATATCATTGTTCAGGGTAATACTTATCCTTACTGCATGGGACACAGCTGACCTGACCGCAAAAGGCAAGGAGTGACATCTTCATTTCCATTTTCCTTCTCTGACTTCAAATAAAACGAATGCTGAATAATGTTGCATGTAGGCTATTATATTTCATCATTGGTCTGTATTAACAATGCACAAATAACACCTGAGGTTCAAGCTCCTTCTGTATCTACCATGTAGTAATATTTTATTGCGAAAGCTGGAAATTTGAAATGGAATAAAAAAAAATGTAAAACTGCAATGGTGCATAACTTGAGGAAAAGTTTAAGCTGAAAGCTGAAATAATTACACAAAGGAGTACTTTTGACAAATTTTTTAAAATTGTAAAAAAAAAATTTTTTTTAAAATGTGGTTAAATGTGGAGTAAAAAAAAAAGTCCATATTAAAGGTCAGTGAAGTCAGTGATCATTCCTCTTGAACAGTATTTCTCTTCATTATCACATTAAAGGGTAGAAACTATTTTTTTTAAACCTGATGTTTTTTGGGAAAATTATCAGAATATATACTTTTATCTACAACATTATATACAATTATGTAATAATAATATAAATTTGTTGTGCACATGTGGCTAAATGATTATGATGAGTTTACAGCAATATAATACTTAGCAATTAAAAAATTACAAGTTGGAAGTTAAATCAAAATTCTAGTTACCCTAAAAATGCTTTAGTATGTTAAAATCATACAGGTTTAACACCGAAGCTTTTAACTTCGAGGTACAGACCACCAACATGTAACCAATTAGAACAAGGATTTCCTACTCAAGTACACTAAGCATGTGCAAAGTTGCCATGACCAGTGTTGGGAAGTACTGGAATACATGTAGCAGTGTTGCATATTTAGAATACAGACTACAGTCAGGTTAATACAAATAAAATATTTACATACAAAAAATATATATTGCTTATTTATCATTATTTATTGTTGTTCCAATAGTTATGAGCCTGACCGTAAAAGCACCTGTATAATCATCATATGTTACATTCCAAAAAAAATGATAGGAAATATAGAAAGCTTACTTTTTTCAGTCTGTACTAATTGCTTTTAAATTTAAAAAAGGCATCAATAATTTCCCATAAGCCCCTGACTTAAAACAAAGAGCAAAAGCATATCTGCACCAGTGTGGGCTATGGATGCGGTGTAGCCTGTCCACACACAACACAAAAGGATGGAGTTTACACACTGCCAGGGCAGGGATGCATTCCTCTCTTGAAAATTCAAGGATGATTTCACATTCATAGAGGGTAGCCTGTAACTCAAGGAGCCCATACTGTAATATTATTGTACAATGCCAGAAAAAAAACTGTGTCCAGTACTGTCACAATTTATGTACATGATGCACACTATATGGCCAGAAGTTTGTGGATACCTGACATCCACATCTTCTCCAAACTGCTGCCATAAGGCTGGAAACATGGAAATGTTCTATGCATGTATTACAATTTCATTTCACTGAAACATCCTGGTCCACCATGGCATGGTTCTTGTGCACAAAATAAAGTCCATGAAGACATGGCTACCAAAACTGGAGTGGATGAACCTGAGGTGCCTGCACCTCAACTGTAAGGAAAACAATAGAAATAGATTGAAATCCCCAGGATCTTCTTACCAGTGCCTGACTACACTAACGCTCTTGTAGTTGAATAGGCTAATTTCCCAAAGCCACACTAGAGGAAAGATTTCTTTTGCTTTTTAAAACTCACATAGGGGTATGACGGCCAGGTGTTCTCTTGACCATACAGTGTAATTACAGAATACTTGCATCAGATTTATAACACAAAGTTCAAGTTTAACTGAAAAATATGTGTAATTTAACAACAACTATATAAAGCAGGGCAGCCAGAATTATCTAAGGCACCATTGCAAGCGCTGATAATAGACTATTCTTTAAAAACACCGTCTTTGTGACCATGGCATTCACAAGAGAACTAGAACATCTGTCTACCGAGCAGAGGTCACTGGTTACTATGGAAACAAGCCTGCTCAATCAGACAATTATTAGCTCTGTCCCAAGCCACAAGAAAAGTTTTTAGACTGATCCCGAAACACGTTTGCTGAAATAATGTCCACCAAAATCTCTCCACCATATAGTGTATACATTTCTAATTTGTTTTCCTAAATATTTTCGATATCGGATATGCTGATATTGTAGACAGTCTAATTCAGATAATTATCCATGGGTAAACAGTAATATCTCTCAGGCACATTTAAGAGTGATTTAATACACGGACCTAAAATGTTGTTATTGCTAGTGTCAGTCTCTTTAACAGAAATATTGACCTAGACATGTAACATTACCTTCCAATGTCTTATAGGACACTGGGAATAACGGCAATCATTTTGACTTGCCTGCCTGGTTCAATCCCACAGAAAAACCAATCCAGTACAACTCGCAGAGAACCACAATGCTGGTTCTGAGACAGAGGCACCAGAAGGCACCACAGCCCCCCATCCATGGGTGATCACAAGGCCGCCAACCCTCTCTCCAAAATCCCCAGATCCCAATCTGATCAAGCACCCATGGGATGAGCAAGAGGAACAAGTCCAATCCATGTAGACCTACGTTGCCAACGTCCTGACGTCAGACACCACAGCACTCCCAAGGAGGTCATGTGGAGTCATGTCCCAAGGAGCCAGAGCTGCCCAGGTGGCACAATGTGAACCTACACAATATTGGGCTTAATGTTTTGCATTGTAATGTTATGGCTTATCAGTGTAAACAAAGTACTGAATCAAAATTAGCACAATGATTATTGTGTTAGAAAAAAAAGATTTCCGCTAGGCTTGTGAATTATTGTTTTCACAAATGGCAAATTTGTGAAAAAAAACAGATGCATATTTAAAAACTTATTTTGATTTTTCCCTACTGATCTTGAGCGCCAAGGATATCAACCTTGTTTACAAGGTGTAGGAGATATTTCAAGGCAACTCTGTAGGCGTGAAAAAAAAACCTTTAGTCATAACTGTAGAACTCGAGAAATAATCATGTCTCAGTATAAAAAAGTATCACGCTGTAAAACACTTGTGTCTTAACTGATCCCCAACTGAGACCATCTGACTGAGATTACCGAATAATTAGTTTAACCCTTCACATGATATTTCTTGTTTTCTGTTTTTTTTTTTTTGATGGTGGTGTTTTTTTTTTTTTTTTTTAACAAGAGATTTTTTCTTATGTCATTTATAAATGACAAAATCCCACAGAGGGCTAATGATCTGAAAATTCTATTAGCCACTTATCAAACCCATCAAGGATTTCAGCAAGATTATAAACACATCAATACAAGCAGAGACAGAGCAAAAGATCTGTTCCACTCTATGATCTGCACTAAGTTGTTGCTATGAGTTTCAAATGAAATTTGGGATTCACCCAGTGGCCAACTAAACAGACTGCTGAAAGAAACGGGTGGTGATGAATAGCAGGTCTGTTGTAGAACTGGGAGCCAGCAGTATCTGAGTGGAAACAGGGACATTTGTAAGAGAATCATGTCCGGATTCTAGGCCTGAGTACTGGGATTTAACTCCCCAAAAGCACGACCAGAATCATATCAGGCATACCAAGCACTGAAGCATAAAAAGCACTGTCCATCTCACAGCAAACAGCCTGACATCAGTTCATGGATACATACAGTAGCTTACGGGAAATATACTTTACGTACAAACAAATCCAGGTATCTATGCAATTTTAACAGCAATTAAAAAGAAAGATGAGTCAAGAAACAAAGGTCCTTCATTTGTCTCTGCTTTTTAAAATAATAGGAATGACCTGTAACCATGTCACTGTCAAGCCTGTTCATACATCAACCTTACGGCGGCTATACATAATGAGAAACTGAATTAATCTCTATCGAAAGAACCAGCTTTTGGCTGCAATAGAAGCAACATTTCATTTATTTACCCTGAAAACACTCATCAGCACTGGTAAACTGCCAAGCTTTCTTCATTAAAAAAAAATCAAAAATAGTGTTATCTTTTTTTTCTCTTGACAAATAGGATTTTGCCGTTACTTAAATTTGTTAGAATGAAATAAAAGCTTAATATGAGGATAATCCATAATCAAAACACAAAAACAGATGAGGGTCCACAGGGAACATACTGTAAAAAAAACAAAACTTGCAGTTAGGAAGCTAAAGCATGGCTTTGCGAGGGGGAACAGGAACAACCCGGAAAATTCAAACTCAGAACAGGTGACGCATTAGAGAATCAACCTGTGTTATGAAACTGGTGAAGACCGGATATAAATCTAAACAGAAGAACATGGAGTGAACTCTTCAGCCTTTGCTGAAGGTGGCAAAATATACTGCCTGTCCACTTTAATAGGACACCTGTACACCAGCTCATTTATGCAATTATTTAATCGAACATTCATGTGACAGAAGCATTCATTCGTGCAGATACCAGTCAAGAGCTTCAGTTCGTTTTGTTATGATAATGTTCAAACATCAAAATGAAAATTATCTGGTTGATGCAAAAAGAAATAAAGAAGCGGGGGTGGGGGGGGGGGGGGTGTTGGCATCCTCTATGTGCAGGAACCACCCTGCTGA
>JAOVVA010000009.1:6230588-6244183 GCA_028565275.1 Leiocassis micropogon | reverse complement strand
TGTGTCTTTCCCTTACTCCCCAATCGTGAGAGTCCTTAGACTAACTGCGTGATTATCCTGCCTATTTGTGTCACTCCACGTTTGGGTTTACCAGTCACGCTACACAGGGCTAACCGCTAAAGCTACATCTTCTGGTCACCTCAGGTTAGTTCTTGACACAGGTGAATGGATAAACTAAGTGGCAATAAAGAAAACATTAGACTAATACATTTTAATCTCAATTATGCTTTTATTCTGTGATATACAGCCTATGTGCAAAAAATTTGAAATACACTCTGATCTAAAGTGCATTTGGTTCTTTTCCTTTAATCGCATCAAATCCAATCAATTATATAGACATAGGGTTCATGTATGTGCCAAATCTCTCCCTGGTTTTCCAGATAGCATCATTAATGGTACACCCTGCAGCTTCATAGTTTCCCCTTTAAAATGCACAGAACAGTTTTGAAATTAAGCCAATCAGTTTTGAAAACAAGTGGCTTGTTTTCTGCTAGTCTATGATAGTGTTGGTTGGTTAGCAGGGGTAGACAGTAGTACCACCATGGCAAGGACACTGATTACAGCTTAAAGTCTTCTTCTGTATGTTGCTATACACTTCTGCATTTGGAGACCATATACCATTTCAGTCCTCTTCCATTACTTTATGCCTGTCTGAATATGTCCTTAAGAGCTTGGACTTGAGTTCAAGTGAAGAGACCTGGAGAGACCTAAATAACAGTGGTATACCAAACCACCCCAACCAACCTTACACTATGTAAGAGGATTCACAGGAAACAATGATAGGAAATCCTAAAATCCACTTGCATTAGCCAATCGTTTACCTCTGTGAGTTCATGTTTGTAAAGAAAGGGCCTTTGTTACTCAGCAAATTATCAAGATATCAAATTATCAAGTTAGTTTTTTTGCTGCTTGCTTACGCACCATTGGAAGCAGCGTAACACATTCGGAGAACAGCGCTATACACTCCTTTCAGTTCCGTGAGCTCACAGATGCCCATAACTGGCTTTAGAGCCGTGATTGATGTGAGAGCACTAAGTGCCTCTCATCCCGCCTTGCTGAGAGAGCTTGACCAATCAGCTCTCTCCAGGCCAGGCCCCCAGCTGCGGGAAGCTACAGCACATCCCTACAAGAAGGGATTCAGCAAGTTGAATTTTGTATGTATATACATATACACAGGTGTATACATACAGTATATATATATGCGATATAAAATTATATGTGTATACACTGAGAAAATGTTCAGTACACTATACACATAGAGTGCTATATCTATCTGGTGTGGTAATATATGAGTTAAGGGGGTTAATACTGTACAAAACTGTATGTATAATTGCAGAACCCCAGTGTGTATCAGGAAACGAGCAAGATTTTAGCGGAGCTCCGGGCTTGCATCTCTTCACTTCATGCTTTTCAGTGCACTTTAAAAAAATTCACCAAAACAGCACACCATGAAATGGGTCCGCCTGGGACTCACCAACTTCTGTGTTCTGCAAGCAAGACCAGTGCATGCATGCAAATTTTTAGACATTAAAAGTCAAAAAGTTGGTTTAAAATATATTCTGTCCATGCACAAAAAAGCTTTGTAGCACATTTTAAAATTTAACATGTTTTGACAGAAAACCCAGGACTACTGGTGTATTGCTGGTCAGACACTGTCTGGATGGATGTTATGTGGCACATATCTATATTTCAAACCTTAAGAAAAATCTCTGTATTTTGTTTCATCATGGAGTATTTTTTAGCAGATGGGGGGAAAAAAACAAGGATAAAATGAGTCTATTTGAGAATAAGTTTATTTGCCAAGATTGGACCTGCCCTCAACCCCACTAAACACCTTTGGAATGAACTGGTACACCAACTGCGCACCAGGTCCCCACATCAGTGCAAATCATATGCTTAAGTGAATTAGGATTTATCAGACCAAATGATTCATCCAGTTCTTTCCTCAACTGTCACTTTACTATAAGTGTTGTCGCCACAGAATCTGCCATCCCTGAGAGCATATTTGTCAAGACAAATTTAGTACTTATGAAGCAATCATGTATTACGATATGTAACTGACATTAGATGACATGTACAGCAGAACACATAAATTTAAGAGCTTTTGTATGAGCTCAGCATGCACTTGATTACAGCACACATTAGGGGTTTCATTTTCAGACTTCCCGAAAAGTAAGTTCAAGAGATACCATACTAGTAAATTGCACTTCAGGCAATCTAACACCTACTAAGCCTACACCATCAAAAATGATTCACAACCTTAAAGTTTCAGTGCATGAGAAGATTGTGGATGTGGATATTTCAACCCTTCCTTTTTACTGTCTTTGCATATTACAGTATCTGTGACTTAAGTGATATATCTAAATCAAAATAAAGAATACCAAGACATGACATGGCAAGACACCAACTATTTCACGTGAATATCTCTTCCAAAAACGTTCCAAAGAAAGAGCCAACAATTATCATTTTGATTTATCGGAATGGCTGAAACAACATATCAAGACTTTTCATGGCCGTAATATAAACTTAATAGCACACAGCCTATTTTTTCTTGTTCAAATGGCATGTCTGTAAACATTATGTGCTCAAGCTTTAGAAAAGCCAAATTGTTCTGGAAGGATGACAGTCATTGATGCCAATATTTGACATTTCAATAGAGTTCGATCGATAAAGCTGGCCTCACCATGCAAGCGCAGCACTCAATAAAGTCCAACCTCCGTTATCTTCTCTAATGTACCATAATGACAATAGTCAGGCCTCTCTTTCACTCTCTCTTTTCTCTCTCCCTGGACCTGTCCTGGGCACCGAAAGCCAAGATCAATGGAGGGTATAAATGAAGTCATCAGTCTTTCCATGTTATAGATGGCTGAATATTTTGAGTGTGGTTATCATTTTCATCATATAACTACTCATGTGTGTGTACAGATATGTGCGTGGACGGCCAGATGTCTGAAAATGTCTGTGGACATTTTCAGGACATGACTGAATTAAGGGTTATAAATGTGTTATAGTTGAGTACTGTATATGTGTATACAGGTTGCAACTGAACATAAATACATTATTCATTATTCATAATAAACAGATAATGTGTTCGGAAAAAAATACAAATCCAGATATGAATAGGAATAATACTATTCTTTTGTTTGCTTAGAAAGCATGCCAGAAAGGGTTATATGGCTTTGTGCAGAGATCCTGCAGTTTGTAATTATAAATTCAAACGAACTGGAGGCTTTTACTTTGATGCAGAGATGTGAGCCCATATGAAGCTAGTGGGCATGAGTGAGAGGTCAGGACAGAGAAAATCACAATTATTATCATGTATGTTACATTACAGTAATTACAGGATTAAGTCAATTATTCTTAAGAACTGCCAGGGTCACAATGGTTTAAACTAGACACTATTTTATAGGACTGTATTTGGGAATCAACTAAATATAAAAAATATAAAAAAAATAAAATAAAACACACATTTTAATTTAAGCCATATTCATCCCGCTTTGTTTTTAATCCAGATGCAGATATTTGAAGCATTTGAAGTAAAAAAAACGGACGGATATAGAAAGTGGTACTGCATAACAGTTGCAAGCATGCATTTGTCTGTGCATGTACAGTATTTTCATCTTTTCATTTGTGCGTGTGGAAAGCATGGAGATGGTAAAATCCCCAGTCAATCCAGAAAATGTTACAGAACACTGTTCAACATGACCCATCTTCACTTTATAACAATAATGGGAAAATGTTTCAAATGTTTCTCCAACATTAAACAATGCGACTTTCTGGTAATGATTATAAAAAGTGATTAGAGTCCAACACATTCCCTTAGCTCCTATTAGCATTCACACTTGTACACACACACACCACATCAGGGGAGTCCATCAGCACATGAATGAGCACTAATACAGACAGCCATGACACTGTAGGATGACAGCCTCTGCTATTTAGTTAAAGACCAAGCTACACAAATGACTCTAATATTTAAAAATGAAAAAAAAATATATATAAGTATGAAGTATATTAGCATTGCTGGCTGTTGCTGAGGTAACAGTAAACTATGTTATTTTTGAATAAATGTTATGCTCAGAATGCACAGATTATGAAAGACCGCCTTTTAAAATGTTTTCCTAGTTCATTTAATTACTTTTAATACAGGTTGATTTAATTTAAAAATTCAATTTGATTTAATTTAACTCAATTTCATTCTAAGTAGCTTCACTACTTTTAGCATTCCAACATGAAATATCTTTCAAATTTGACCTGTTATACTGTATTAAACAGGACAAGGAAAATTGAATAACTATAGAAGAAACAAACTTTCAGCTCGTTATTAAAATACGATTGCAAGATATAAAAAAAAAATGAAGACCTCTTTTTAAAAACATTAAACAAAGGTGAAAATCTGAAATAAGGAGAAATAAGATGGTGGAGAATAATCCCTCTAATGATTTGATTTAAAATTAAATGTTCCAGCTGTGCTCTTAATCAAATAATTTGATTCCCTCTTGCTATATATCATCTAAACAAATCAGGTTTAGGAATGTGAAGCTAGAAGCAGATCTAGCGCTGCACTGGGGTTTCATTTGTTAAACTTTTATTCACATGTAATATTTAAGGCAGACCCGAGACACTTAAAGTTAATTTGAATAATGTATCTTGTTGTTCGGCTACGCTGAAGGAGAGTAAAGTATCCTATGGTGTGTTCAGAGCCAGGCCAGAAAAACTCCCACCGACACAGGGAGCAAATTGAGCCTTAGTGCAGACATTCTCACATATTTCAGGTGTCACATCCCCTCAGGGCCCTGCTGGGACATTGTGCCTTCACTCCTAATCTGCTGCGACTCCTTGCCTTGGGCACGATTTAGCGCTATTGCACCTATCTCTGCAATAAGGTCTACACAGCTGGCTAAAAGGAAAGTCATTAATAATCAATCTGTTCAACTGACAGCTGAATAGTTCAGGTGGTTTATAGTAAACAGTGCTGTGTCTAGATTCAAAGTGTGGTTAAACAACAAACTTTAATTTACAATTAAAATAACAAATCATTAGTAGGTGGTAAACCAAGGAAAAAACATTTAAATGTACCAGAAATATTGTAAAAAAAAATTGTGCAAAAGTCTTGGAGCCACCCTTCATTGGTTTAATGATAAATAAATAAATTTAATATAGTATTACAGTTTAATTAATTGATGTATATTAATTTAAACAAACAATAACAAATGTTTCATGGTGAAGATACTGTACAATTTTAAAATTGGTTGTTTACAGAACAACCTCAGCAGCAGCCTCATTTCCCCTCTCATCTGTTCCAACCACACAGAATTCAGTATCAGCAGTATACTAATCACCAGCCTGATCATCTGTCATCATCTGTTTCTTGGTGGTTCATGCCTTAAACTAGGTGTTTTTTTTTTGTTTGTTTTTTTTAATGCGTGACTGATTCGGAAGTCACTGTGAGGCCTAACAAACAAAAAACATTTCTCTGAAGCTGGTCAGGTACAGGGTCTGGACTGAAAATAAGAGCCAAATCTTACCAAAAAATGAGGGCCAAAAAATTCTTCAGCTTTAAGGCTGTCAAACTATTTCTCATGACTACTACTTAAAAATATTTCCAAGCATATTCCTGTCACAGCTGATTTACAATTAACAGACAAAACTCACAAAGAACTCCATCCATCCCAAAACCTCTGCAGTCTAATCATGGGCCGTGTAGGTCAGTGGTGACAACCGTATTTATTCCCATCTTTACAACCATTGTAGGACCTTCAGAGAATCCACACACGCATTTACAAACTCCGGGCAATATGGGAACACCAATTAGTCTAATCTGTATGACTTTGGACTGTGGTGGAAGTACCCAGAGGAAACGCACCAAGCACATGGAGAACATGCAAACTCCAAGCACTCAGACCCCGAGGCGGGAATCGGACCTCGACCCTGGAGGTGCAAGGCGACAGTGCTAACCATTAAGCCACAATGCTGCCCACAGAGAACTAAAAATCACTACTAACTGGTTAAATAGTGTCCCTTAGGGGCAGGGATAGTTACATCATCTACAAATGTGGCTCATCCATTGTGTCATATTGATAATTCATCCTCCTTCTATGAGGTGCCATTTCTGTTATCCTACTGTAACTGAATGGCTAGTTTTGTTTTTCTTAGTCATGGTTTTGTTTAAATTGCATTCTTTCAAACATGCAATCAACTTTACCTAACTTATTAATTAATTTAATAAGTTAGGTTTATTAAATATGAGTGCAACTGAAATTAATAAATCATTTGCATTACTGAATCTCTCTTAGTAGCTCTCGCAGGATGCAAGTATTTCAATACCTAACTGGATTATTATAAATGAATCATTTCTTTTGTGTTTCCGCAAATAATACAGCCTGATAAATGAGACTCAGTGAGTACCTATGAAGATTTATTCAAAATTTTTGAGATGTAGTAGTCATGAAAAAGATATAAATTATTCCACACACTTTATGCTTCGACTTAAAACAGGGCATGATGGTCCATGTTAAGAAATAAAAAAAGAGGAAAAAATCAACAAACCTGACAGTCACTTGAACATATTTTTGAATTAGTTACTTCAGAAACATTTCATGACAGTTCTAGAAATTCCAACATACAGCTGTCTGCACAATATGTAAAAAATGTATAGGACACTGACAGACTTCCAGTTTAAAGATCCAGTTTCAAGCTGTGCATGTGCAAATATTTGAAGTTATCTTATTATAAGCATTGTGGTTACAAATGAGTAAGAAATATGATGTCACACAGAATACGTTTAAGACACATGTATCTTTTTGAGAGTAAGGGAACAGGCTGATGCTGCCTTTCAGGTTCACAAAAGATTACAGTCCTTACTTTCGTACACCTTATGAATAAAAATTGTACTGAAAAAAACTATTTGTTCAGTTTAGTATTCCAGTTAGTAACAACACACTCGTAAGAATAAGGTTTTGAAATCAAAGTTACTCAGGACTGAACAGGCTCCATGTTAAGTACGGTAGAGATGTTACAGGCTTTAGGCTAAGAAAATGATCATTTAAAACCAAAAGTTAATAAATAATGCAAACTTTAGACAACCAAATCACAAAAAAAAAAACTGACAAATTTTTTGACAGAGGAAATTTTAAATGTTTTCCTAGCTCCCCTGTGCCAGATATTGACATCTTCTTCAAGCAGCTCGGCGGCTCATGTTTTACACTCTGTTCCTATTCTGTAAAAGTGAATAACAATGACTTTCAACATTGTCAGCCGAAAGGAAACATTTCATATTGTTCTTATCAGAATCAATAATTAATTACACTCTGATTCATTTTATCAAGGGGAAAGAATGCTACAGCTCAGCTACAATTTTCACAAAATGGCACATAATGTACTGCAATCAAAATACACAGTAGAACAGAAAAATGCCAAAGGAAAAAAACAACCCTTCCAGCACCCCTCTACCTGTGGCCACAGTCTCTATGAAAGTAGCATCTATCAAAATAAAACCAGGAACTGATGGAACTGAAGCAAAACTGAATTTGCAGGTTAACAGAATCCTGGATCCTCATGAACTCTTGGTTTTATCACTTTAGCCCCAGTGCCGTGCAGAGATTTATGATAATGGGTGCAGGAACTATTATGTTTGGGGCCAACACAGAGCAGGACAAAAGACAGCAGTGAACATGACTTTGCTTGTTAGATTCTGGTATAACTTGTTATATTGTACCTATAATACAGGGGGGTAAAAATTAACTAGGCAAAATTTAATGGCTATAGAACTGGAGTCATGACGAAAACAGATAAGTAAACAAATCTGATAGTAAATAGGATTTCATATTTCCCGTGTCGATAGTACAGACATTGGCAGCACAGATTGCAGCAAGCAATAATGTGTGGAATTCCATTGTTGCTGTGCAAAGGTACAGTCAAAGAGAGGAATGCAACACTACATCCAGAGATAATAAAAATTGTCATACAGTACAAAGCTGATGCCAACAGGCTCCGTGAATGATGCAAGAAGAAGTGGCCGGTGTCTACGTATGTTGAAATTTAAAGATTTGTTTTTGTACAATTTGTTTTAAAAAATTATTAGAAATATGGACTTTATTACACATTTGCCTAATGCCTAGTTACTTTTCACCCGCCCTGTACTTTGGAGCATTGTAATGAAATACAATGAAATACTGTAGTTAACTAGCTTTCCACTAGATTTTGTAGCTGTGCTGTACACAGGTATGCTAGTTGATTCTAGCTATGTTAGCAACCAGCGTAAAGGGACATTTCCTTATTAAGTAACTAATTACATTACAAAATTACTGTCATTAAAAAGTAATCAGTTACCTAACACAGCTTCTCACCATGAGTCAAACCACATAGGTGAGATAGGGGTATAACAGCAGGAATAACAGAGGGGGCGCGTTATCGGGGGTGGAGCTTGAAGGACGACTTTCACACACACACTGACGGAATCACTGCTGTCTGGCACACAGATTACATAAATTTTCTGTATAACGGATTACATTTTTTAAAATATAACTAAATAACTGAGTACTTAAATGGTGGCCATAACGCGTTAGATTACTCGTTACATCAAAAAAGTAATAATAGCCATTAGGAATTAGTCATGTCTGCATAACTTTGGATAAGTTTGAAGAGAAGTTTAGATGAAGGGTGTGGGGATTGAAGCGCTGCATCCTACATTTGAATTGTTTTCAAAAAATGCTTAGCCCAATTGATGGTTAGATTATCCTAGGCTTGCAGAGTATGCTAGGGAGATATGTGGCATTTGCATTTGCCAGAAACCTTTGTTAACACTTAAGTTACACTTTTTTTTTTTTGACAGTAAGATAGTGAGAAAATGCATAATCACTTCCCATTTAGACTAAATGTGATAGCCAAAGAAAGACAACTGCAGAATTTCCTGTCAGCCTCTTTGTACTTGCAAAATACTGCAAGAGTGCAAATGCACTTTTAGACAGAAGTGTTAATACAAAAGCAAGGTCATACCTACAAAATGTCCTGAGAAAAATAGGCGCACTAAAGAGAGTGAAGATCAAACCTTACAATATATGGCTTAAAGTGTTTAGACATCTGACTCTCTCATCCATCTGTCCTTTTTATACATTCCACTGCAGGTCTATTTTCCCATTTTCTGTTATAATAAACTCCACTCTTTTGGGAGGTGTTTCCACTAGATTTTGGAGCATTACATTTGGAGAGAATTTTAGGGAGGTCAGGAATTGATGTCAGGTGAAGATAATGGACCTGGGCTGTAGTGTGTGTTCATCTGAATTCCAGTTCATATGAAAGGTGTTCAGTGGTGTTGAGGTCAGCAGTCTATAAAGGCATTTTGAGATTTTCTTTTTCCTCCACTTATGGGTCCTTAAATTCCAGTGTAAAGAAATTGTAATACAACAGCATGCAATGACATTATATATACACTTGTGTGCTTCCTACGTTGTAGCAACAGGTTAGGGAAGGACCACATATCAGTTTGCTGGTCGGGTGTCCACAAACTTTTGGACATATAGTGACCTGTTTCTGCTAGACAGCTCTGTTACATGATCACTCCAGTTACCTGACAATATATTTCACAGGATTCCCTGATGTCTATATTAACTTATGGCTCCTCATTTCAGTCACAGGGTCATAGATATGCCTACCGGGTGCACTCTGATTATAATGTACACCATTTGCAACCAATTTAAGATAATAAATACTTAATCTGTTTTTTTTTTTCTGTTACTGTCAATGTCATGCACTCTTTCTGTATGATGTAATGCTAGTGCCAGATCTTGACACACTTCTACTTCTATTGCTCTTGCCCTCCACATTCATCTGGATGCTCTACTTCTGCTTGAGACTTCTGCAGTTGTGGCTCACTTTCCCCTGCTATAGTTGGGTCTATATGGGCAGTGTAAAAATGTGCACCTAAAAAAAAAATTATGCCCTAAAATCACTCTTTTGTAGACACCTATAAACTGTATTAGGTTCATACTAGTGCTGTTAATCGCTGTCAAATCTAGTTAATCACAGTCATAGTCTGTGATTAATCATGATTAATCGCAATTTTAAAATACTCAGATGTACTTGTATTATAAACCTGCAATGTTGGAATGAAGAACTGCACTTCAAATTCCCATTATCCCATTAACAAATCTTAAGTTAAAATCTCCCACATGGGACTGGCACTTCATGCAGTGGCTGGGTAGTACAGGGTGTGGCAACGCACCAACAGTGGGGCTCAGATCCAAAAATCAACAACCTAAAGCCTTAGCCGCCCGAGCCACCATTCCCACATCTTACATTTAATGTCTTAAAAATAGTTCCCCTTGCAAACTTGCCATTTAGCACACTTGCTGATGTTTCCTCAATGAACTTATTAACTTCGTTAAATGTGCCATTATCACACACAGCCAGGTAACCGTGCTGCGATTATGTGAGGCCTTCAGGGTCAAACTTGATCAATAATATTTATTAAAATTCTTTAAAATTTCTAGTTTAATCACACGTGTTAACGCACTAATATTGACAGCCCTAGTTTATACTAAAGAACTGTTCCTGTAACAATAAAGATGGTCTTGTGCTTATGTGCTCATCTCAGATTATACTCATACTGAAGATCCTTTCAAATTATATAGTTTTGGTCACTGAAACTGAGGTACATCCTCAAACTGGCATTTCAGCCATAATGTCTAAACAGATGGGACTGCATCAGCTGATTCAGCTGTTTTTTTTTTGTTTTTTTTTGTGATTATCTGGCTCTTACTACCTTCTGCCAAAATCACACAGTGCAGATTGTAAGGCATTTGAACAGCAGTGAATTCTGTCACTTTCATCACAGTGAGTTCGTGCTTCCTGTCGCTGTCAACAGTTTATTTCAAGAAACAAGTTTGTGTCACCTTAAAAAAAAACAAAAAAAGACAGCACATGAGAAGAAAGGTAAGAAGTTTTTTTTAACCCACAATGCTGTTCTGCTGTTGCTCATTTAAAGTTGCCCAGCAACCACTACACAGCATCCGTCTACTATTAACAAGTGTTCTACAACTGACATGGGACTGATATGTGTTAGTTACACTGGGTAAATTCTCCCAGATTCATATCTCATATAAGATCATAGTTTCATGGCAATAAACAGCAAATATGCTAACTCTTGCTCTTTTAGAAATGTGACCCCTATATTTCTCTTTTAAATGATCAGTTTGTTCTTAGTACCGTTCCATTGTGATTTGTATTGGTGGTTTGTATTTTCTGGTAATAATACAGTTCACATTGCATTCCCATGGGAACACCTGTACTGGTGCTCATTCATGCAAACATACAAACAGTCAATTAGGTGCCCGAAGCACAATACATAAAATCATGCAAATACAGGTCAAATACTTCAGTTAATGTTTACACCCAAAATAAGAATGAGGAAAATTTTGGTCCAGCTGGTTTTAGCCATGGAATGATTCTTCGTGTCAAACCCGCTGTAGAATTATAGTATTCCAGATATTATTAATTCACAGCAATCTTTAGAGGTTAATAACAATGATTCAAAAGACCAGTAGTGTTGTTGTTTTTTTCTTATTATTGGTTTTATCAAAATAAATATTCTTTGCGATGTACTGTATTACAACAAAATGCACTCCATGCTTGAAATACAATGTGCACTACCCGTTATCTCATAGGGGACTGTGCCACATACATTGACTTTTAATAGTCAATGCTATTAAAATATTAATAGTTTAATAGTTTAATGGGGATGAGCATTATCTGTGGACAGAGACAGAGGACAGAGAGGAGACTGGTTAAACCAGCAGGTAACATGTAATTATACTCACCTGTGTCTTGTTACTGCCCCTCTACTTATTTAAGTCTCTTCGTCCTTTTAGTGACTCCTACAACGCTTATATCTAAGCGAGTATGATATAGTGTAGCTGGCAGATACACAGACACCAAGTAGTATACTGTAACTTGAATTTGACTAGACAAAATATGTAAGTCCATGACAGATCCTTACTCTATTGAGTTGTCCTCATTTTTTTTAAGTCTTTGAAAGTGTACTGAAAGCACAGTCTAAATGAAAGCATGACCAAAGTTTAATGAACAAAAATGAACAACTTCTCTTCGTCCACAGCTGATGCTCGACCTCGCCTCCATTGCGTCAATAGTCCAATTAATTCACAATGATTCACAATACAGGACTCATGAATTATGATTCAATATGATTCTCTGCACATTTGACGCAAAAATTGCAAGGGAGGCCTTGAAGTCAATCCAGGACTTGAAATTTTAATGAAGGCATAAAACCTGATTGACATTTACAGATTTCAAGCACAGAATGGTGATGAGACTCTTAGCTGCAGTAAAACATATGAATGGCGCAAATGTTTTAAAGAAGGCTGTATGTCTGTGAATGATGATCCTGCATGAGGTGGCTTGGAGCCTACTGCAGTCATTCCCATGAAAATCAACAGATACTGTAACTTGTCACAAACTTGTGGGGAAAAAAAATTGAATTAAGAAAATTGTCATATCACCCATACAGTTCTGACCTTGCTCCAAGATATTTTCACATGTTTGGGCTATTAAAGGAGTTCCTGGGAGGCCAACATGAAGCAGGTAGTCTGATCATGGCTCCATGATACTGAGAAAACTTTATATCTTCATGGTATCCAAGCACTAGTGAAACGCTGGCAAAAGTGCATCAGTGTTGCAGGGACATATACAGAGAGATAAAGGGAGTTTTTACTGCAAAATCCCAGTTTGACATGAATGCCCCTCATATTTTTGTCTGTATAAAGGCAAATATATCTGCAATAATATGTTTAAATTGTTAACAAAATGTACTACAGTTCAAATAAATCTCCAAATTAAATCAATAAATGTATAATTTTTTTAAACAAAAAAAATTAACTGAATAAACAAAGTTTTTGACCTGGGGAAAATGATCGATTGAAACATAATGAGCACTATATCAGTGCCTGCAGCATCATTTTAACAGAAAAGGGAGCTAAAATGATGGAGTTTCACTGCCTCTTTCTTGGGCATGGTTGATTGCAGTAGCATAGTGCTTGTGTCATTTGGAAATTCCTTTTAAAAAGCATTTTTATCATTATAACATAGAACTGTACAACCTAAGGTATAATGTGTTGCAGTCTTGAGCAATAGACCACAAAATGTGTCAGTATGGATCATTATACAAATAACCAATGTTTTATTAGCTAAGTCAAGCATACACACACATACATTTCTGCAGTTATCTGCATATCACAATGAAAAAATGTATAATAATAATAACAATACTTACACAGATACAAGGCTTATAAATCATCAAACTAGGGAAAAATATGATCTCTGTAAGTTCGAGTGGTGATATGGTGTATATTGATAAATTTTATTCCACATCAATGAACACAACAAATATTGGATGCTTTCATTTACTGTAACAGGAACGAGAGGCCCCATCTTTTAGAGCACTGGTCCAGCCGAAAGATATATGGCTACTGGCTCATCTGCAGACTGCTTTTTTGCTGCATTGAGTGATAAAGCATAGCAGCATATTGTGATGTTAAAATTCTGCGCTTCAACACAAAATGCACGAAGGTAAGAAGTCATGC
>JAOVVA010000009.1:6220412-6230488 GCA_028565275.1 Leiocassis micropogon | reverse complement strand
TGATAAAGCATAGCAGCATATTGTGATGTTAAAATTCTGCGCTTCAACACAAAATGCACGAAGGTAAGAAGTCATGCATTTGTTAACATGTTTGTGGCTGATAAAGGTATAAGTCATGGGAAGAGATAATATGTAATAATGGCAAAAAAAAAGCAGACTTTGAAGGCCCACACTCTTTATTCTTACTGGTCAATAATGTTGTGTTGTGTTAGTGCTGTATAACAGATGTATTGACAGAGAACACTTTAATCTTTCTGTGCTTACCTATCTGCATTTGCAAACATTGCAGACACAGTGCAGAATAGCACCAAAGGGTTATATAAAGTTGTGAGCACAAGGTGGAACAGGACAATTCATATGCTGGAAAGCTTTAACCAACAGAAAGTCCTAGTTGCACTCACAAAGGCTTATGACCTGCTTTCAACTATTAGTGACTGTCATTAAGTATTAATTCAAAATGCAAATTCTCTTTTAATCCTCTAAAAAGTCATGAAATATATAATCTCACCTGATGCATCTAATGCAGAAGTTTTCTCATCATTTATGTGACTAAACTATTCAACAAACAGACTGAAAATGCACAGTAAACATGGCTACCTCTTTGGAAATTACAACCATTTTTGTCAGACTGGCTTCAGATTTTTTAGTCTGTTTTAAAAAAGATTTAAAAGTATAGATATACAGTGGAACCTCGGATTGCGAGTAACGCGGTTTGCAAGCGTTCTGCAAGACAAGCAAAATATTTTAATAAATTTTGACTTGAAAAATTAGCAAGTCTTGGTTTACGAATACAGAGTATCATGTAACACGCAAACGCTTCTTGTTTTGATACCGAGCGTCACGTGATCATAACTGAGCCAATGGTTTTTCTCTTGCGCGCGCTGCGGAATTGTGGGTAATCGTCCCACCTGCTTGCTTCTGTTGGTCAGGTCTAGACTTAGCAACGTTATGGGGCAATAAAATTTATTTAGCTCATGACCTGAATGTGCTAAATGAGCAGGTTATTACAGCTATAGATTTATTTCCCCTGATGGCAAATACATATTCGAGGATTAAATTTGTAAAAGAATGGTTCAAGAATAGAATAGAATTGAATAGAATAGAATCTTTATTGTCATTATACAAGTGCAACGAAATTGAGTGCCATCCTTGGTGCATGAGCAGCATGGTGAATCATTTTCACACATGAATTGGCCATAAAAGCTAAAGCCAGTCATATGAAATATGTGGCTTTCTTTTGGCTAATCAGTTTGACAAAGGTTGGTCAAACAATAATACAGACATCTGCTGGTTTTATGGGCATTCCTCCCCCTGGTAGAATTGTTCGGCTGTAATTATAATAAAAAAAATCTTCTGAAATGTATTGATCAGCTTTCTACTTCTGGATCCTGATTTCTTTTTTTCATTCTTGGCAAAATTATTCAAGCTTTGTCAGACACAATTGAAATAAAAAAAATTCAGATCTCGAGACAAACTCTGAATAGGATGGAAGACTATGCATTGTCTGGCAAATTCTAAAACATCAAGGTTTTCCTTTTAAGCCACTCCAGTGTAGATTTGGCAGAATGTCGTTTTCTTGTTGGAAGGTAAACCTCTTTTTGGTTTACTTACAGGCTACTGTATAACATGTTTGAGGATTATGCAGTATTTGTCTCCACTAATCTTGGCCTCAACCCTAACCAGTTACCATGACCACTTTCCCAGTCCATGCTGATGAAACACATCCCCACTCTATGCTTCTCCCAGCACTTGCTTCACATGGTATTCTCAAGGTAGTCAGAAGCATTGATTTTCCACCAAATGTGTGCTTTGTTTTAAGGCAAAAAACCTATTGTTGTTTCTTTTGCTTGTTTGATAGATCATAGTGATTGGGTTTTGGTGGATGGCCTGCCTTCGGCTTAGCTACAGTTTAAACTTTTATATATTTGATATATTTTTATAAGCATGCTCTAACTAATATTTTTGTGCCAGACATGTTTTGATAGTTCTTTGGTCTTCATGATGCTGTTTGTTTAGGGATAATCTCTACAAAATATTCTGGATCGTTCCAGGAAAATGTGTAATTCTTGTCAGATCATGTCACACTTTCACCGCACTCAAATGGACTCCATTCAACTAATTATGTAAATTCTGATAATAACTGGTTGCACCAGAAGTAATTAAGGGCCTCCACAGCGATGTGGATAAACATGTACGTTAGCAATTAAGATTTTTACATCTTAATTTCTAAATAATTTGCAAGCATATTGATTTCATTTCACATAAAAATTCTAGGCTAGTTTATGTAGATCCATGATATAAAATCCCATCACAATACCAGGTTGTTGGACTATAAAAAAGCAAGGTTCAAGTTCCCAATCCCAAAAGTGATAACCCTGCTAGATATTGGCACACACTAACAAGCACACAGCAAATATACATCAACTAGCTGGTTATTTAACTGAAACCCCCACCACAAGAAGCCATAACCCTGTTGGATATTGGCATATCAATCAAAGCTACTTTCTGTCCTGAGCAGGCACTGACGGCACAGAGGTGCAGTACTGCCTCGTGCTTATACACATACAATCAGGGTCTGCTTAACTTTAGAGTTTCTTTGAGGGATGGTAACAGGAGCTACAAATAAGTAATAAAATACAAATAAATTTCTATTCATAACAAGTCTGATATGTTTTATAATGATACAAAAAGGAAAGTTTTCTGTACCAGTCTTTTTGGACCTGTACTTAATTTTTTTTGTTGCACAGATGTGAATAAAATTGCCTTGTTTTGCCATGTATAATCTTGACAAAATCAATAGATTACGTTTCAGCTATGTTTTTAGCATCAATGGTTTCTTTGTACCATGAAAGAAGGTAAAATTGTAATAGATTTGAAAATCCAAATTTACTTTTGTTGTGAACTTTTAGTTGCGTGAACATCAATATTGTATGGATCAATGTTGATGCTTTAATTGCACTGAGCTTTCTCTGGTTTCAAGGTTATCCTATTATATCCTGAGTTGTAATTTTAGGTTTCTATTTACTGTTGGTGTGTAAATTGTGAATTTTGTTTAAAACGGTATCATGTTAATATGAGAAATGAGAAACTGAATATGATAAAAAATAATGTTTTAATGTCATCATGACAAAATCAGTTTAGTTGCGAAAAGAAAAATTAATATAAGTAAAAGTTTTATGTTTTTAGTTATTCACATTTCTAAGAAGTCATCCTCTTGAGCTTTCTAACTGAACAATAATAAAATAAAAGTAGAACAAAATACTTGCCGTTATATATGTAATTTGCGGCAGAAAAAAATAGCCTGTTGTACGGCTGCATACTGGAAAATATATATAAAAAGAAATCCTTGTACTTGTTATTCGATATTCAGCCCAATGTTAATAGCTTTTATTATTGTCTGTTATTTCAGCCAATACTTCAGCCAATGCAAATTTATTGAAAAATAGCTTTGCAAATTGTATTCACTAGAGCTTGACAGTGATGTCTGATACATGTTGATTTGATAAAAAAAGCTACAGCAGATGCTCATCACAAACTTCCCTGAAAAGTCGTTTTGCATCAGAGGCCATTTTGCACACATCTATAGAGGCAGGTGGGACTAAGCCCATCCCATTTAACGAATACTAAACTCCGAACATTAGCCACTTGACGTTATGTTGTTTAAGGCTATATCATGTCCTGGTGTATTAAAATAAGTCTGTTTCATAAGTTATCTGCAACCTATCTGTGATGACATTTTCCAAATCCAGTTTGACAGAAGTATATATACTGTAAATAGCACTTTAGTTTTTGGTCTGATAAAGCCTGCACTATTCAGACGATGAAAAGATTAAGTGTTTATTACCTAGATGACAAGAAAGAAAGAGGAGTAAAGTAACACTTTACAAAGTGACAAAGCAGAAGGAATGGGTAACATTACAAAACAGCTGACTCGGGGGGAAAAAGAAAATCTCACAGCAATTTTTTCCCCCATCTAAAGTCATTGTGGCTTTCGGGGGAAAAAGACTTTTCTTTGCTTCTGATTTAAAATAGTCAGAGATTGATAATTCTAGTGAGGTGAGGGAAGTTTAGAGTCAAAGGTAAACATAGTCTTAGACAGTGGTGATTTGTTATCAAGTACAGGGACTTTAGCATTACCCTGAAAATGTGCTCGCAATTCAAGACTAAAATATCCATGAAGAAATGCCAATAAATGGCATAAAAAAGTTTTTCTTGGCTTTGAGAAAAAAATCTGTTCCAGCTTAATTGGCATCATATACTTACGGACAATTCGACTGTTTTAACTCATCGGAAAATACGCATGCATGTGTCATAACAAATACATTACGGCCCTGCCATCTCCCGGAATTAGTCTAAAAAATGTCTTTATTACTTTGGTTATGGGAATACGAGTGTGGTGATGGATTGCTCAATCTATCTAATTCAGTTATGTGAGCAAGAGTGATGGCAGAGCCACAAGGCACATCATTTCCACAGTCGCTCAGTGAACTCTGCACCTACCTGGGGAGGAAATCCACTGAAACGACACAATAGCTCATTTTGAAGCACACATACTGCAAAGGCATTCTGTAAATTCTGTCAGAGGGTTAGGCAGTGCATGCAGATTTATCTAATTGCAATTATACTCTTGTTTTTAATGATGCTGGGGGAAGAAAAAAAAGGATGTAACATTTTGTAAAACGCGGGCAGGGAAAAATTTGAGCTGAAGTTTAGGTTGATTCACTGCAATTATGGCAAACTGCTGCAATGCTTGTAGTCTCGCAGTGTATTTATTCAAATGAATGAAAGGACTGCCAGACAGTACTGCACTGCAGCAGCTTCAAATTAACAACACTCATCTTCTAACAAGTTCAAAATGATGTGCTGTGTTCGTCATTAGCGATGTTACAAATATGTCCTTTTTCCCTTAGGGCTAGTATGTGGTTAATAATTAGTCATTTTGTCACAATGAAAATCAAATAATTTCACGGATCATAAAAAAGCCAATGCAAATTGCCAACTGTTTCTTGGATATCTGATTAGACTGTTAAAAAACCCAGCAGGATGATTTTCGTTCAGTATTCATCAGCAGCTCTGACGGCATGATTGGTGAGAATGCCGTCTGGATTAGCACTTTAAGAACTACCTCAAGAACTATTAAATGCCTGGCGCGGCGTGTACTTAAACAGGTAAGGTCGCGGAGGTGGATGTGTTACACGTTCAAGAGCATTGCAAGTTGTTTGTTTTGCAATAATCTCTAAATCTTGCCAGTAAATGACAAGTAATCCTACTCAAAGCAATGCAAACGCTTCATTTTGCACCTGCTACACAGTATTTAAATCAAAGCCTGCAGGATTTTAGAGCGGGGAATCAATTCAATTCCTTTTTTTTTTTTTTAAAAAGCTAAGTTATTTATCTAAGGTGTTTTATTTATGTACTGCGTATGACTAATAATGGCAGAGCATTACGGTACGAGGTAGGTCGGAATAAGTATCAGATGGTTCCTCTCCACAGGGAGCTGGCTGCAGTGCTCCGCTGTTGGCAGCGTTATCGGCGCACGGCCCTGTGTTTCACCGCTGCTCATAGATAAGTTTGGTCCATGACAAATGAAATGCAGTAGGAGGGAGAAAGAGAGAGGGTGGAGAGAACCTTCAGTACCATGCAGGCCCATATTCATGGCAGCCGAAGGCTTTTTTGCTAATAAATCACCGCGGAGGAGGAAAAATCACCTTAATTTCTTATGCCAGAGACGACACACAGGGACCACAGGCTGGCACTGTGCACAAAAGTGTTTGAAGATCAAACCAGCTAGATTATATTTCATCTTAAAAATGGACAGCTGGAAATGGTGAAAGCACGCCGTCCATGAACCGCAACCACTCAGTCAATATGCATATTAAAGTCCTCTGACAAATTGTCTCCTTTTATTATTTTAATGCTGTGCAATGAAAAAGAGCCGATGAACAGGTACAAAATAGCTCTTAATTAAAAGTGTAGACTTCACTTTCTCGCCTAAGCACAGCTGTTGCTCAGGTGTGGGACGCAGGTCTGTTTTACTCTCTGATTATGATCTAATCAATCATAGGGGTGACAGCTCAGTCTGAGCAGCATGTTTCCTTCTGTTTTGTTTAGGGCTGGAGCAACCCCTGCTGATTGATAGAGACCCTTCTATTATAGCTCTGTGTGTGTGTGTGTGTGTGTGTGTGTGTGTGTGTGTGTGCATGTGTGTGAGACCTCGCCTATGATTTGCATCTGCAGTGAAGCCTTTAAAAGTGACAGGAAGATGATTTGTGGCCTGTGTGAATGAGGGACGGCATATGTCAGTGTGACGCAGTGCCAATATGACCATTGGGGCAGCTAAATTTTTCTAGGACTGAAGTATGTAGTTAATCGTTGGGTTCGGCGCCCTTGTTGCTTTCTGATTGAATGCTTATTACAGGTTGTTCTTAAAGTCGCAGTGTGATACTAAAGGACTCATATTTTTACCCTAACTAATCCCAAAACAACAGTTCGAAGCCTCTGGACAGAGACTGATGAATCTGTTGCAAGCGTGTTAATTCTCTTCCAATGGTGTGATTCAGAGACCGGAACTCCACACCTCCGGTGCTTATGACAGATTGGGCGGGAGTGCTTAAATCATGGGCTAATGGGCCTGTTATGGAGGAATCCGAGCCATGCATCTGGCGCGGCGTGTGGCTCATGAGCCGCTTCATCTGTTACAATCTGTGAAGTGTGGCTATATACACACATTAATGCAGAAGTGGGAAGAGTTGTCGCAGCCAGAGGAGTCGAGGACGAATTTACAACTTCCGTTTTGCCAGGTGCACCTTCTCACCAACGGACTGTTGTGCTGATAGCAGCAATCCCATGATTCATGGCTCTCAGCGGGAAAAAGCTGGCACGTGGCCAACCCGGGAGGCTTCACACAATCATAGAGTAACACAATACTGATACACATGCACATCTGGGACACCTAAGGCAAGCATTTAACCCCGAAGCGAATGTAAAGTGTGACTGCTGAACAAACTGAAAACATATTCCAAAGATTGCTGAAGGCTGATTAATAAAAGTGGGGAGACAATTGTGTTAACTAGAATCAGTCCTGCATGAGTTTAGCTGTAAAATGTCAGGTGACCTTAGTAGGTGATATCTTTGTAAAATCAGCGGAACAAAACACCGTAGCTTACTTCGAGACTTCCTCAAAGTAATTAACCTCCAGATAAACATTATAGGAGCTGTGGGTAATACAAAAAGATAGAGTATGATATTTTGAAAGCATCTTTCTTACAGGCTTTTTCATAGAAGCGTGTCAGTTTGGCAGGTTCTGCAAAGATATCTGGTCATGTTTTTAGGTTAATAATTCTCAGTAGACTGTAAAAAGTATTAATCACAGAGTATTTTTAGTCTCTCCATCCTTTCATGATGGAAAGGTTACTCCAGGCTGTTCATAGTGAGAGTGTGTAATTTTCTTTCAAGTGTCCTACAATACAGAAGAAAAAGTAGGCAGAACGTATTTAAGCTCTATTTAAAAATTGTAGCTAGGTTTAAAATTCTACATGTCATAGAGAAAGTCTATGATAAACTGTGACTAATATAAAAACATTGTGCAGCTCAATACTGAAATTCTGGAGAGAAAAAAAAAACTATACATTTGTACTTGACAAAAGGACTCAAGGTTCTACTGGGAGAATAAAAATTGCATGTACTCCTCTAGGACTAGATATTTATTCTGAACAAGGAAGTGCCTTGCTGCCTTTCTCCAAGGCAAAGAACAGACTGGGGTCAATTGGAGTGTCATTCACTGCCATTAAATGGGAAAACAGCAGGCAATACTCCCTGAGCCCGTGAAACTCAGTGGCACACAGCATTTAGCGGCAGGATGTGGAGTAAATGGAAGAGGTTCGAACGGAGGCAGAGAAAAGGTCAGCGAAGTGTCATTCAATCAGTCTATCAGCTAGGTAGGAGAAGAGATGTTCAGCTCTACCTTCCTGCATTCTTATTGGGATGAAAAATCTCCAATAAAATCAGGCCGTGTCTAGTTAGTAATCTATTAATCTGTTAGACCAAGCGTCTAGGCTGGATGTTCAACAACAAGCTCAAGGTTGTATAGGATTACATTACATTGTACAGTAACCAAATGTATTAATGGATTTATGAAACATCAGCACTCTAGAATACATATTTATTTATACAGTACCACAGAACTGTTGAAATCTTGTATCAGGAGATGTGG
The DNA here is from genome assembly GCA_028565275.1 of Leiocassis micropogon. Lineage (NCBI taxonomy): Eukaryota > Metazoa > Chordata > Actinopteri > Siluriformes > Bagridae > Leiocassis > Leiocassis micropogon. Next base: position 6,222,276 of record JAOVVA010000009.1, on the reverse strand, counting down.
ATTAGTTTTGAATAACAGCACCACTTCATATTTGTGTTCGTTCTAATACATTTCTGTAAAAAAAAAAAAAAAAAAAAAATCAGCTAGGAGTGCAGAATACATTGAAAATCTATAACAAGGAAAAGGGTTCTATTTTGAAACTTTCACTACCCTTAATTTCTTTATTTCAAATTGTTGGTGTCATTGCATCTGGGTGAATTACATTACACTTATCAAGAATCTACTGCGATACATACCACACAACAAATAAAGGCTGATTAATATGCCAATCCACCAGGTTTCCTTTTAATGCCCCTTTTGGAAGAGATGGGGTCAAGGTGAGAGTGCGCATACTGTATTTTGCCTACCTTGCAATTCTTTTGGTAATCAAAAAAGAACACCTTGAATTGGGAAAAAATACATTGCTGACAAGCATCCCAAGAGATCCTAAGAATTTAAACACTGACAGGTTAAAAAATGTTTCTGTATAACCAGGGTTGTAGCGGTTAAAAAAAATTATTGATTTAAAAAAAAGAGGTGGGTAAACTATGTGATCAAGGTAAGGCAGACTATGATATACTGATAAAAAAAAATATTATTAATGTTTCTTGGGAAAAAAATGTGTGGAAAAAAAGCTAGAAAGCTAAAGCTAGAATATAGCTGGAATAAAGATGAAGATGAAGTTTATTCATCACCATTAAGACTATCAAACAATGAAAGACAGTATGGAAGATTTCTTTAACATCAGCCACCATTTAAAGAACTAAATAGTCCATCATGCATTTCAATGAGGAAAAACATAGAATATTATCATTTTCCCCCTATTTTAGGAAAGCCACGTTGCCCATTATCCCCTACTTAACTAACATTAGCGATGTTAACACCATGTCAAGTCAATGGCATGAATCAAACTGTTTACTAAAACAACAAAAAGACCACAATAATATCTTAAAATGTCGTTAGTCTTTCGACTGCTTCCACCAAGGGGTCGCCACAGCGTACCATCCGATCCGCACAATAACTTGGCACAGGTTTTACGCCGGATGCCCTTTCTGATGCAACTCTCCCATTGTTCCTGGGCTTGGGACCCACACTGTATCCAGTGGTTGGGGTTTGGGCGTTGGCTGTGAATCAAACCCGGTCCTTCTGCATAGCAGGCAAGAAACCTACCTCTGAGCTACCAATGCCCTACAGTAATATCTTTAAAAAATCTAGATTCATGTTGTTGTTTTTTCACTTTGTGGGTCTTTTGCTGGCATAACACATGAGTAGTCTTGCCATTTCTACACTTCTACACAAAATTTATTGCGTATCCATGTTTGTTAAACTTTAACTGATAAACTGGCTGACACACGGGAGGATGCGTTTGGTCACAGCAAGTGCTGACTGAACAGTGCAATATTAAATAGACTACAGTTTGATCTGGTAAAACACTGTGAAGAACCCGAGCTGTTGACAGGCCATTCTAGGAATATCTTTAGCAAATTTTAAAGCTGTGTTAATGGTAGTCAGAGGTGGTAAACATTTCGGAAATTTAAGCGGTCCATTCATGTGCGTTTAATTAACAGCCCTGTGCATAAAGTATCAACATGGTGAAAATGTTTAATTGGAAACCCCACAGATACTGGCCAAACTTTGTGTTATAGAATTTAAAAAGAGTTGTATCAGTAAAATCAGTTAATGTCAACTAACATCATTCTTATTATAATATTGTAGAGTAACTTACTATGCTTGCTCATTAGTTTTTAATTATTACATTTATAAATATTATAGCTGTTAGCGAAGAGATCTGTATGTTCCATAAATTTAAATATGCATGACTACAGAATAGCGAATCATAAGAAAACATATAGTTTTTCTTCAAATTGTTATTCAAATAAATGTA
>JAOVVA010000009.1:6208550-6220312 GCA_028565275.1 Leiocassis micropogon | reverse complement strand
ATGTTATTGGACTGGATTAGAATTACTCAGCTATTGCCCAACCAACATTTTGTAGAATACAAAAATATTTATGCTAATACGATCTAATAAAAGACTGATCCAACTGTCTCGAGTTTGTGTTTGTAATTTGCAATTTACCCAAGCGATGGAACTGATCTGCATCCTGCAACAGGTAGGCGTTTTCACTTAAGTTCATTATTCTCAGCCCTGCCTCCTTTAGATTTCCCTTGATTAAAGGTGTCAGGATTGCCTATTGATGTGCCACAGACATACAAGATGCCTTTTGAGGCTTGCTTTACATTGTAAAATGCAATAGACTACACGTACTCGAAGGTACTGTACGGGTGTGTCCTGGGACGTCTGAGGAGAACTCAGGAGAGAGTGTTGCATTTTACACTATTCCTAACACAACTGCACAAGCAGAAGGACGTGATCATTAAACAAGCACCAAATATTGCACATGAAAGACGAAAACACCAGGAGTAGCTCAATATTGTTTAGAAAATGCCTCGCAGTTTGAGGCAAGCTGTCTGATCAGTGTTCGGTCATGAAATATGCAGTGTGAGTGATTTTTCACTCTACGCTGTTTATGATTATCATTTACACCTTTTAAAATGCCATGCTTACGAAGCACATAATGTTCTCTTCATCAAGACAAAATATAAAGGAAAACCAACATGTTAATATGTACAGCAGATAAAACATGAACGTAAGTATAACATGTTTTAATCAGCGGGGTGTAAAGGCGCTGTAATCACACCACGAGTCTGGATCTCTTCTGAAGAGAACAGTGAAATTACTCCTGTAGTATAATAGAAATGGCAAAGCGATTCTGTGAAAATGAAAAGGCCAGGATAATTTCAGGTCGAGAGACTATTTATATTAAGTTCCAGTTAGAGTGGCATATTCTGTGAAAAATTCTGAAATGAATCAAAAACCTCTAAAAAGCAAGTTAATGGCTCCAGGTGTGAGAGCCCCTGCCAGACCTATGAAGGAACAGGCAACTGAAGACAGAGTGATATTGAAAAGAGATAGAGATTGGAGTTTCTCTGGAATAAGAAATCTAATATGACTGCATGCTCAGCATGGACATAAATCAATACAGGTATATTAAGTACATTTTGTGACAGACCTGTTGGGGAGTCTAGTCCTCATAATTGGAACCGTTTCTTTTGTGCAATTTATTTCAGACAATGGTATTTAAATGCACATTTCAAAGAGATAATCAATGTCATTTTTTTTCCCTTTTTTTTTCCAGATTGCACAAATGGTCGTTAATTACATTTGAAACAGATAACTTCCAAAAGCTTGCATGCATAAATGACATTTCACACAAATGATTGAACAGAAGGCAGAGCAAATTCACAGCTTTCTGCTCTGCTGACAGGAATATTAATTATCTGTGCAGGGAAAGAACACGGAGTGATCACACACAAGCAACATAAATACGGAGTACGAAACCATGAATTGTACTATACAGTATGGAATAGCACACAGCAGAATCAAATGGCAATAAATAAGAACAATAATTTGGCAAATAATTAGGCAGAAATTTGCCAGCAATTACTTTTTAATTTATAAAATGATATGTAACTTTTGTAGATTTTGGGAAATATTCATGAGCAAAGTAGCTTATATATAAGCTACTTATATATAGTTATAATTTTATACATCTTTTTTTCCCAGTAGTTTATGGTATTAAAAAAAAAAAGTGCAAAGTCTACTGTGATATAGTACATTCTGACCAATCAGATAAAAAAAAAAATCAACATAACTGTGGTATAATTTTTTTTTAACAAAAATATAATTTAATTATACGAAAGTATATTTCAATACAAATGTAAAGACCAATGCACATGTAAGTTAACAGACGTTAAGGCTATATTAATATTTGATAATTTATTAAATAAATCTAACTTTAGTTATTGATTTTTGTATTTATCAATTTTTTTTCTTTCTTCTTTTATTTCTATTATTTATTTATTGTCCTTCTGATAATGTGGGGTCTGTTGAACAAATATATCCTTATGTCTCTTTGTCAGTTTGCTTGGTGCTCCTTGTGTTGGAGAAAAATAAAAAGATGATTTTAGAACTGTGCTAACTTGAATTTCTTTTTGCCAGCCCTTGACATTGATGAAGTTGGCCTGAACCTCCTGTTGTATGCAGTGATAAATCTACAAGACGACAGCAAAATGGGGTTTCCAACCCTTCAGAACATATATAAGATTAAGTGGCTTTAACATTTTTTTTAAAACTCCTTTGCATTATCCATATTTCTATGTGATAATTACACATGTTGCTGCAGAGGACAGGGTTATATAGAAACCACAGTTTCATGATTGGTGAGTTTTTCTATTCCAGTCACGATTTACCAGAACACTACACATCACCTCAAACTGTGGGCAAATTACATTGGAGCTAAATTATATCTATAAGTTAAGGTTACTCCATTCCAGTCCAACAGGAATAAAAATTCCCCAAATTGTCAGAAAATCTGTTAGGAACTCATGCTTATTGGTAATACATGATATTAAACTTTAACTGTATTATGGGAAGGTACCATGAGCAGAAAATATGAACCTAAGAATATAAAGTAGGTTGAAATGGAAATGACATTGAGAAGATCCCTCTCTACATCAGACATTCGAAGACAAGACTCCTGATTTTATTCCCTCCAGTAGACTTCACTAAATATTAAATATGGATTTTATTTTAAATTTTAAAACGGCAGTAATAGGTTGTTTGCAATCACGTTACTATTATGACGAGTATCCCTCTGGATAGTAGGGAGTGAAAAACAGAATGGACAAGATGAGGAAAAAGTTTAGAGAACGGTATGAACAGAATATTACCAAATATTTTAGATGTGGTCCTTATGTTATAAGGGGAAGTGAAGAATTGAAAGATGTGCCTGTTATCAAGGCTGTAGATAGAGTACAAGTGCCTACCCTGACCTCTCACGCACTGCAACGATGCAGTGTGTCACCTATTCCTGCCCCTCTCTCGTGGTGCTGTGATTGGCAGGCCAAGCTGTCAATCAAGGTCGCGGCCTGTTTGCACTCGTATGTTTGCACTTTTGTGTAACATTTAACCCCTTAATTTAAGTATTGCTTATGACTGTTGTTTTAAATCTCTCTCTCTCTCTCTCACACACGTGCACACACACAGCTGAACAGATGTGCGCACACAGATGAACTATGCAAAATACATACAGTACATACCTCATGGTGAGTTGTCTTTACTATGTCACAGGATTAAAGGAATACAGACTTAAAAAAGCAATGAAAAAATGATAACTAAGATTTACAATGTAAAGAAACACTTACTTATGTAAAGAAGACACATACTGTAAGATGTTAAATTTACCAGAGTAGCCCCTGCACACACAGGTATTATCTTATAGCATTCTGCTTCTCCTGACGGCATACAAAAATACTAACCGATGATTTTCAGGCATTTTTAGCCTCCCCCCCCCCCCACTACCTGTGGTGCTCGATAAAATCTCCTTCTGGATTATCTGTTTAATCGATCTGAGAAATGGTAACACAAACCACAGACATTTTAAGAGCTAGCAGTAGTGCTTCCTATGTACTGTAGAAAACCACTTCCTGATCTCCAGTAGCAATCTGCACCACACAACGCATTGGAAGTGATTTCATTTGCAAACGATCTATAAAGGAAGCGTTCCTTGCTTGAAAAAATGTATATAAGACATTTAACATACATTCCTTTTCCTGGTTTTTAGGAATGCTGCCAATAATTCCAATATGAAATATTTAACTAATAATTAATGCAAATATTACATACATCATTCTGTAACTAACCCTGCATCTTAATTTAATAAGACATTTGTCACTCAAAATACATTATCTGAAATTGTAAATGAATTAATAAATAAGTCTTCCACCGATTAAAGCAGATGCAAATGTTCTGGGGGGAGGGGGATCAGCCAAAAAAAATAAAATAAAAAAAGAATTCTTCAAATGCAGACCTGATGGCAGTAGCATTATGTTTATAGGCATTAGCATACAGATCTGCACATATAAATACACATGCTTCATGGTCCTGGCAAAAGGTTACTGTAACGATCCAATAGCTTTCCATGAGCTGCTGATCCAATTCGAGACTGGAGGCAGGCGAGTTTCATCCCAAAGGGACCTGAAGCGGTGCTGCACTTTTGTCATTTATCATGTTTGGGTGGGCTTTTTTCTTACCTATTCTCTCCCTAAAAAAGTTTTCAGTCAAGCTTCTAAAAGTCATCAAATTCCTAGGTCCTTAAGAAACCCATCCATCAAAGATCCCCACCAAGGAGACAGAAGAGAGGAAATTGCTCCAGTATCACTCCGTAAGGGGAGTGTACTATCAACTACATCTCCAGTTGGAGAACGCAGGACCCTGCCCTCTGGGTGCTGAGCTGTGAAATTTCAAACACTGGCCTGAGTAATATCTTAGTGTCCCTATCATATTAGTGAATTCTAACTAATGAGGTCCAGCAACAAAGAGGCTTTAATTCAAAAGACACCATTTTTACCATTCTGGTGAAAAGTAAGGAGATTCAAAGCCAACTGTTTATATAAAGTTTATACCAAATATTATGATTTTAATTTATTAATAACTTTTAAGACTGTTACAGTCTTCAAGTCAGACGTCTACCTACTGTATATACAGATGAATGTGAATTCTAAATCATCAATTGTTTTAAATCCTGTAACTAATAGTGGTCTTGTCTCAAATAATAAATAAAAATATTTGAACATTTACTTATATTCTGTGATGGAGCTTACTTTAAGTGGGTGTTTTCACAGAAAGAATGTTAATAAGCCAAGTAAATAATCTGGCTGATCTAAATACAATGATTTTATTCAAGAAAAATCCAGAGCTTATAAAAATGATCATTAATAAAGGTCACACATTTGTAATACAGTATAATTCAATATTCAATGTGCATATAATTATCAGATATGGCCAACTGATGTTAAAAAGTTTAGGTCTAACTGATATGGCAAAAATTTTAGGAAGTGTAGTTTGAATGTATAGGCCCACCAATATGAAAACTCTGACAAATCATTTAAACAGATGTAAATAAATGTATAAGCAACATGGTGGCTGCCTGTGTGGGTTCAATGGAGGTGCCCCTGTTGTACTCCCACCTCCCAAAAACATGGCAAAGGTGGACTATATCTGCTAAATTGCCCCTAGGTTTGGACTTGTGTAGCTTTAGCTCGGGTGTGTTTGGTATTCTGCAATGGACTGGCTTAGAAAAAAAAAAAACATTGCTTGTTCTTTTTCCAATCCTCTATTCAGTCTTGGCGGAACATGCATCCACTGTAACATCAGATTCTTGTTCCTGGCTGGGAGTAAGAAACCTGATGTGATGTTCTGGTGGTGTAACACTTCTGCCTCAAGGTTTGACATGTTGTGCATTCTGAGATCCTTCTCTGCTTACCACGATTGTGAAGAATGGTTATCTGGGTTACCAAAGCTTTTTACTCTGCTAGAGACGGTTTGGCCATTCTCTTCTGTTTCTATTCAACAAGGCGCTTCCATCTGCAGAAATACTGCTTATATTCCACATGAATCTGTAACAGAATTGCTGTTATCTATTCCATGAGATCTTATAAAATACCCAAAACATCCCTTCTGGCACCAACAGCCGTACCACAGTCAGTCATTGAGATCACATTTTCCTCATTTGGATGTTTGATGTGAACATTAACCAAAGCTTTTGACCTGTATAACTTAATGCATTGTCCTGCTGCTGCAATCCACGATTGGCTAAAAGAAAACATGTCAAGTATAACTGCTCCTAAATTCTAGGAGAAAAAAAAATCGACAAATGAATGTGTCTGCCAAAAACTGTTTAGGTTACTTTCTAACCTTGCCTTCACTGTCTGCTTGAAAAGATCACATAACGAATAGCACTTTACTGACTAGAGCAGATAAAGTTTAAAAATTGCTTAAATGACTTAATAAAGGAAATTACTAAAACAGAAATCAACAGAACAGAACTGACTGAATTAATCAGCAATTATTTTCGGTGAGCAGTCGAGTGAAGAGACGGTGATGAGGCTTGCATGTGTATTTTTTACTTCAGGTGATGAGACAGAGACAGAGACTGATGTGGATGAATCTGGTATTCAAAGTAAGAATTTGTTTTCTATTATAAATGCACCATTCTGCAAAATTTGACAGTAATGTATTTTTTTAAGTCTGTGCTAGAAATGTAGACTTAGGTTAGGTGTCTTTCAGTGAAATTTGGCATGGAAAGTTTTTTCTATTTTTTTTTACATCTAAGGCTGCAGGGTGCTAAAATAATAATGAAGATATGTGAAACGATTTCAAAATATTAATATTTATATTTAGGAATATAAATAGTTTAAGAATGTCAGGATTTGACCATGTGAGAAGTTTTGCCATCACATACAGTATAGTAAAAAAAAAAAATAAATCAGCACAAACACTGCATTGTGATATAAAAATGAGTCGTAAAGTATATTGGCATTTTTAAATTCGACATTCTAACAGTGCAATTTAACCAAACTTTAATGTGTTTTAAAACTAACATTAGCTTTAAAATACTACATTGTAAAAAGGGACCAATACTCGATAGAAGAAAAATGAGTTTGGTGGATGAGGGATCGGTGTGATTTGTTTGCAAGTTAGATGGTCTGGCAATTGTCTGATAATGCATGCCTCTAGTGTGTACTCTAACGAAAAAGTGCCTGAGTATTAGCATAGTCTCTCTATCATCACCCCGGCGTCGCTTCCCAACAAAGCCTCCCGCAGTGGGAGATGTAATTTCAATCTCCCTGTGCGCTTTCAGCCACTGCAACTCTCAAAGCAAACAGAGAGTCAGGGAATGTTCACAGGGAAAATCAGTGGTAATCAGGCAGGCTGGTGCTCTCTCAGCCATTAAAACCTCTCGCTAAGAGAGCCCCAGCCCACACAGCCTAATATTTGATTGCATCTGAGTGCAGAAGGAGCTTTCGTTTCTAATGCGTACAATTCCTGAGATTAACTCATAGGAATTCTGCCACATAGAAGGACATCCAGTGCATATTTATTAGGCTACCTTCTAAACCAAGTGAAATGCCAAGGACGTTTCTCGTCACACGTCACTAGTTTCATTTCTCGCTTTTGGTCTCTTATCTCTGTAGATCCGGATAGAAGGTCAGTGGACTTGGTGAATCTGTTTAAAAGACAGGCCTCCAGATAAACAACACGGTATATCAAACCAATATACAGACAGCACAGCATACTGTATGCTACAGACAAGGGACACTGCATTACAATTCAGTTGGCCAAACGTATTCAGTAAGTCTGAGAAGAAAGCTATCCATGGATTCTATAAGACGGGATATATATATAGTATGTGCTCTACGAGGTGGGTGTCTCCTCTAATTTTTCAAGAAAAGCAATTCTATGGTTTCAAGAGAGGGTAGGAAGACCTGTTAAAAAGTGAAGTACTCTTGTAAAAGACTTGCTTTTTTTCTAATTCACTGTGTAATAATAAATGCTAAAAGTGTCTATAGGGAGCTCATTATCAAGATAGTGAGAGCTGGGTTCTTTGAGAAACATATATGCTCTCTTTCAGTAGATTAACAGACAAGACCAAAGTTAGAGAGCATTTGGGAATAAGAACGAGTCTGAGATAGCACATGATACTGTTTCATTATTTGTGCTGAATATAATACAGAAACTTAATTCATAAAGTATTAAATCAACTTACATCTTAATGCTGAAGTGTAAAGCAGTACCATGTGGTCAGGGTTTTAAGTTCATATCTTGACTTTAATTGGGAAAAAAAAGCCTAAATTTTGGTTCCCAAAAAAAAAAAGCCAGATCTCATGTACACAAATGAAAAAAGATTAAGGTTGAATTAAAAATAAGGCTTGAAAATTTATCAATTCTTCAGATCTTTTCAATCCTCAAGCTGCCTCTGTTGTAGCTAAATGAGGTTGAAGTATTAATATGAGTTTTATCAAAACGCTGAACTGTCTCCTCTCTTGTGCCTGACCTTCAGAGGCAACTACAACATAACTTTTATATCAACTGGAATACGCAGGAAAAATGAAATTACAGTTTCTTTTTCTTCTTGTATGGTTCTTTTATGGTTCTTTAATTTGCGCATGTATGAAAAGTGTGCAGTATACAGTATGTATATCTATAAAACTATATATGTATAGTAAAAACTATACAAATTTGACCCATACAGTATAAGAGTATACACTAGAGATTTACATAGAGGTTGGGTTGCAGCGCTGCTGGTACTATAAATATCATTTCATGTTAATGTCTTGAAGTTTCGTGGAATATTTGTCTTTTAATGCCAATGGAGAATGATCATTTAACACATTTAATACACGTTCTCCAAATAAACAGGTATATGATTTAATTTAGGCTGTGTTTTTGGTTACTGACTGGAAGTACAAATAAAAATTGCCCTTGATCGTGCGCTCTGTTACTCAAACACACTTCAGTAATTTAAGCCTTTGGGTCTTGTCTTCTTAAATGATTGCTAAACGGCTGATTAGTATCATTAAATTTGTATTAATTTTGGAAGCTTTTAACATCCTGATCCAGACCATTTGTTACATTCTGAACAATGGGAAGAAATCGCATGGACATACACAACTACTGCAGACTACCAGAATATTAATGATGCTTTGAACCCTCAAGCTTGTAATGAAGATTCATGGATTTAATATGCCAGTAAGCGTTCGCAGACATACGATTACATATTACATTGAGCTCTTCCACTGTGTTATTTTACTAACTTGGCTACTAAACATGACCAGCTTAAAACGGCTATGATATACAAAAGGTTCAAACGAAAATGAACAAGTGTAAGGATCTGAGTGACTTAACAAGTGCCAAATTGTGATGGCTAGACAACTGGGTCAGACCAGCTGCAAAGTAGACGGATTTTGAGGTGTTCCTGGTCTGTTCCCACAGAAGAGCTACTGTATTGTAGCACATCTTCCTCAAATGTTAATGCTGGCTATAATATAAAGTGTCAACACACTGTGCATTGCAGCTTACTGTGTATGGAGCTATGTAGCTGCATCCCAGACAAACCTGTGAATGTTGACAAAAATGCTTGCAACAGGCACTACATCAAGACTGGACCAGAAGCAATGGAAGAAAGTGGCCTGGCCCGATGGCCTGATGAAAAATCTTTTCTTTTACATCATGTGGATAGTCAGATGAATGTACAGTACATTGCTTTCCTCAGGAAGAGATTGCACCAGGATGCACCATGGAAAAAAGGCAAGCTGGCAAAGACGGTGTGGTGCTCCGGGCCGTGCTCTGTTGGAAAACCTTGACTCCTGGCATTCATGTTGATGTTTCTTTGGCGAGTAACACCTACCTAAACATTGTTCCAGACCACGTACATCACATCATGGCAACAGAATTCATTGGAAGTGGCCTCTTTCAGCAGGATAATGCACCCTGCTACAATGCAAAAAGTTTTAGGAACATGAAAAATAGTTCAAGGTGTTGCCTTTGCCTCAAAATCCCCCAGCACTCAAGCCAAGTGAACATCTGAAAGATGATATCAATATACGTCCGCACCATGGCCCCATCTTACAGTTTACAGGACCTGCTGCTTATATCTTGGTGTCAGATAAAACAGCACACCTTTAGAGGTCTTGCAGAGTCCTTGCAGAATTATTTTCCCAGGACAATGCGAACCTTAAAAATATTATTGGTGTAATTTAAAATTGCATTTTCAAATCTAAGAATCTATCAAATCTACGTAAATGGCCTGAAGAAATCATTGTGTGTTCCAGCTAAACATTTGCCACATGTGCAACAATGTTTTAGTTCAAACAATGCACAAAGACGTCTTAAACAGTCTTAGAGGTGCTAAATCAATCATAGGATATAAAATAACGTTTAATGCTTAAGTTGTCAAAATGAACATTTGCATGGCCCTGTGTGTGTGTGATTTCAATATCCAGCAGATGGAGATGGTACAGCTGCATGCCATCACTCATGAACATGTCTGAATGTTAATGAAATACACTGTCTGTGTAAACAATAAGTTTCAGAAGCTCTGCATATGTTGTGGTACATTACACAAACGGATCTCTGATGTAGCTGAGGCCAGACCTTTAACACGAAACCATGGAAATTCATTAATCAACAGGTCTGTTCCTGAACACCTTGAATGCAACCGTGCTTAAAAATGCTGATGCATTAAATCTAAAAACAAAGCAGAATGTTCAGCAGATATTCATTTATATATACTTTTTTTTTTTTTTGGAGCAGTAAGGCCAAATCGTCACACACAATGGGTCTTTATTTTGTCTAGCACAGACACAATAAACCTCAGTGGTTAACACATCCATCATGAATGATGCAACTGATGCAAAACTTGCAGGAATTTTCATGATTGAAGAATTCTGTGAATGTAGCTGATGGCAAGTTGTAGTTAAGATTAAACAAACATAAAAAAAAAATGCTTGGCTGGGGGAGGGTATGTCAAAATTCCAATCATAAATTACTAGATAACTGTGATTTGTAGCCATCATTTTTTTTCTTTTTTTTTTACGTTTTGTTTATCACTTCAAATATCCAGAATGTCTCACATATCTGCAGCACTACAGCTTTGCCCTTTAACTCCAGTTGCAAGTCAGGTCAAAAATATCTACTAAAAATGTTAACCGCAACCAAAAAAACACATCATTTTTCTTTGTTCCTGCGGTTGGGTAAATTCAGGGTTGAATTGTTTTCTTGCTATAATCAAAGCACACCAGTGAGTCTATCTCACTCAGGTGCTCCAGTCTGCTTTTGATCTTTACCCACTATTCAGTCTACTGCTGTTTTCTCACATAAAACCAACAGCACTGAGGAGTAAACCTCATCAGAGTTTGATTCCCTTGTGAGTTATGCAAATGCTGAAGCACCTACTTTTTTCTTTTGCTTTAAATTAACCATTAGTAACCAGATAGTATCAATATAAAATGCAATTTATATCCCAACAACATCTTTATGACCTTGGCTGCTAGACATCGCCATGACATCTTTTAAACATTTTCCAGTCATCCTTGAGTATAGCATGTAATTAAAACCTATCAGTATTTTTAAGACAGCACCCCCTTTTGGCAATGGTTTCTTCCATCTCTACTTTCTTGCATTGGGGTGAGTAGAATTAGCTCAAGTTTCCTTCACACATCATCAACCAATATAAATGACTTCTTGGGGGGAGTCAGTGCCATAAACAACTCACTATAATTACAACTGTTAATGCTACAGTATTTGAAAAGAATGCAACCCCAACACACATTAAAGCTGTATATGCCATCCTTGAGATATCATTTGTACATGGTATGCTGATGTTGAATAGATATGTGTGGATGTAGATGCTCATACAAAATTATTAAAATAAATAATATTCCCAGAAAAAAAAAAAAAAACTTTCTTGATTTCCTCCCTTGCAGCAAATCCTGCAGACAGATTTACAAGCATGTCTTTGAAGGTGCAATTGAGCATAATTTTACTTTTCTCGCATATGCTGCACCCAGTATGAAAGAATCCGAGCTGCCACAGATGCTCTTGGCAAAGGAGAGGGAGGAGATGGCCCAACAGCCCTGAGCAAGCCAAATCAAAATGTGCTCATTCAGAACACTCTGCACATTTACAGACGGTAATCAGCAATCTTTATACACATATTTGTGAATGCAGAAAATGATGAGGCATGGTTTTTTTGTCAAAGTCACCACATATAAGATACAGCATATACAGGATACGCAAAG
>JAOVVA010000009.1:6184888-6199628 GCA_028565275.1 Leiocassis micropogon | reverse complement strand
CATCACTAGAGTTCTCTTTAAAAACATTGGGATGTAAATTGCATTCCCTTTGTGATGTTTGTTAACCATACACACCCGTAATTAGTAAATATAAACAGTTAAATTTTACTACTCCTCTAGGACCATGGTTGGAAACTCCTGAGAGAGATCACTTCTCATCTTCCCCTACTTAACCAGTGCACCCATTCAAGACATTGAAAAATGTAGCCAGAGGTATCTACAGCCCAGAGACCAAGTGGGCAGGAGCCATTGCCCAGGTAACCATCAATCACTTTGGTGCGTTACCATCTGCCGCTTACGTAATGACCTGCCAGTCATTTCTGTAAATTATGGATTGGTGGAATTATTTTCTTCCTCTATTTGGGTTGGAGCTTAGGACATGATATGGTGTGAGTAATGAAGAGTAAAAGTATTACATACAAAAAATAATCAAGTACAAATATTTGAAAAAAAATGCTGACAGTAATTTTATATTAATTAAGTATTTGTTCTTTGTTACTTGCCACTTCTGCATTCCACATTATTAAATGTAACTATAAACCATTAAAAAGCAGGAGGCCTCATTCTTTAATTAGAAAAAAAAAATTATAGGCAATCTACTGTGGTAAAGTGGTATAGACAGAATAATACACTTCAGACTCACATTTAATGTTTCACTGTCCATTTCACTGTGTTTTATTCCTTACATATTTTTTTGACTGCTCCCGTGACATTTTAGTTAACTTCTGTAGAATCCACGTCCTACTGCAGACCTCTACTGCAGTGTTCCTTAATAATAAGGTAGACAAAGTAAAAGCAAAGTACACAACGTTACCACAGAAACGGGATGTTTTAGACAAATGTCCATTATCAGCTGTGCAAGCAAAGTGCTTCTGAGACTATAGGAAATAAAATCAGTTAGGATTTTTTTTTTTAAAAAACATGCCGTGCATTCTGTGGAGTTATGAAGTTCTGGAGGTACAAATGAGCTCTTTTTTGCGCTGTTGATGCGTCTCGCCACTAGAATGAAGAAATCCTTTTTTCCTGATGGTGGCTACCATTCTGGTCTAATTTTCCCTGATGTACAGTTGACTGCATCTCTTGCAGGAAAGACAATAAACAGTTCCTACAGTGATCCATGATGAGTGATGAGGGACAAAAACTGAAGCTTAAGGGCCTGTGATTTTGGCTACTATGTTAATAAATTTACAAGTGGAACTTAACAGTTGCAGAAAAGCACTGCTAAAGACTGATCAGTTAACTCCTTACGAGAATATTTTTGGTCAGTTTAAAAGAGATGCATGGAGGTTCTTTAAAGGGAAGTTTTTAATAATTTATAAGCAATAAGCACAAAGCGAATTCTATCTGTCGTACAGTAGTGCTATTTAATTAAGATATTTCTAGTATCGGCAAACATTTAAACAGTGCAACTTTTTTTTTAACACTTTTAAACTTCTACAATAATTTGACAAACTGTTGAGGGCTACAACTGATCCTTTAATTCTTTTTTAAACACTAGATATCCTTCTTTTCCAAGCTTATGTTTGAACTTATGTTTTGGCCTTTAAGCACTTCATAACACAAATGTGATGTTTTTGCATCCAAGCTAATTTTTGCATCACATTGCTTCTTACTGTGACATGAAGCAAGCTGGGCAAAACAGTGGCTGCTGAATTTACTAAATGCATGCGATGGAATCCATGACAAGAGATCTTAACTGGCTGTTACTGCCAATGTTGTTTCCCAAGCAGCCATGGACAGTGATAATGACAAGAAGCTGTTGTCAACTGCTGAAATAAATCTGAAACTGGTAAAAGGGAAGGCTGATGATGCATTGTGAAGTAAAATGATTGTATTCTTCATAATGTTACTCATGATTTGTAATGGTTATTGTAATGTTTTATGTGCAATTTTCTGCCCATATGAAACCCAATCAAAATGGTAAAAGCAAGACTTTATGTTTAATAAAGTTCAACCAACATATTATTAATACTAAATTGCATATTTAGAAATGCTAAATTCCACACCCACAACTGCAGGCTGATTTATTCATTGTCACTAAACTATGGGAGGTAAAGTTTAAGCTTTTTATAAAATAATGCGAAAATCACTGATATGATCAAAACAATTTTGGCTTTATAATTTGGCATTTCTGATTTTTAACACTCTTGTGATAAAAAAAAAACATCAAAACATCTGTAATAGAAAGAATGGTTGAATAAGATGGTATGCACTGCTTCTTATGACAAAATGAAAGAATTTACAGTGACAAAAACATGGAATAAATTTTGGTGTCATGCTTTAAATAACTGATGGCAAGGACGTTCCTGGTGGTGCTTTCATGCCTGGATAACAATAACTATAAAAGTAAATTATGACTTTGTTTGTTTTTTTGTGAGTTGTTTTTACTATTTTCCACAAACTCAAAGAAGTATGTGGAATGGCTGGCTGTCTGTGTTGTATGCTGCTGATTTAAAAATAAAAATAAGAATGAATACAATGGATTTATCTCATTTTGCAGTGGAATTCAAGTTTTGAGACTGCTTGTATTTGTAGGCCAGCATACAGATATTTTAGCAAAGCTAGTCTTAGGGTTGCAACCATTTTTAGGATCCTTTGCATGCACTAACGTTTATGTTTTATTGAACTGTACTTATGTATTCCTTAAAAATTTACACACAGTCAATGTATAATGTGTCTTTTGGTAGACTACACATCTTTAAAAATTGACTATCTGTATCAGTAAACTTTCTGCACTTACAGAGTGACCCTATAAATGCTCATTAGTTTTGTCTGCTATGAAATGCTTATAAATGCATTTATCTGGTGTTATATTTATTTGCTGTGGAAAAAATGTAACACACTGCCCAATATTCTAATAGTTTAAAAAAGCATCCTGCAAATTATTCATAAATGGTTTTGCAAATCTGTTTTTATAAAAAAAAAAAAAAACATATATGAATTATTAAATTTTAGTTTCATCATAAAACACAGAATATTATATTTACGCTGGAGGATAACCAACATCCCAAAACGATATATCATGCAAATGTGTATTCCTGAATATTATAACATTCAGGCTAATATCAGAAATGAGTCCCACAACCTAGACAGGAATGTACAAATGTTTTAAAATTTGACCAGACTTAGCTAGAAAACACTGAATATAATCAAAAAGAACACAAAGGACACTGCAGCCCTATTAAAGACTGACTCTTTTTTTTAACAGTTTATTAATTATTCTTAAAATAGATTTCTTTATATTTTCTGTAATAATCATGACTATAGGTTACACAAATGGGTTAAGTTCTTTCCTACTAGCTGGCATTGTGTAATGTAAACAAAACACTGAGAAAACAACCTGTTATTAATTCACTGCTTCCTGAAGGGTAAACGATGCAAAAACAGATGAACATGCATATATAATTACTTTTTGAAAGGAGCTATAATTAAGAAACAACCAGATCGCTTAACTTTTTATCCTGAACTCTGCCATGATACAGCCCAAACTTTGCTTAAGTGCCTTCACACAGGCTGTGTCTAATCAGTTTGAATGCTCTTATTAGAAACTGAAAAAACTAAATTATTATAGATGTATGTATGTATGTATGTATGTATGTATGTCAGGATGCTGAGCTGTGTGAATAATTCAAAGCACAGAACCTGAAGGATTATAGAGAAACTGTACATTTTACCACTTCAAATGCCAACATGTAAAAATAAAAGTATGGATTTAAATCAGTGCTGCAACACATGAATTGCCACAAAGAATAATGTGACATCACTGAATAGATACTGTATAAGGAAATTTTGTGGTGTATTTAAAATATTTCATATAACACCATAATACACACCTAACCACCAATGGAAACTATTTCATATAACTATTTCAGCCAAACGATTCAAATACCACTAACCGTCATTTCAGTGCATCCTGTTTTAGTTCTACATTTTTGTATTCTTTTAAAAAGAATTCTAAAAGTCACATAAATAAGTAGTCCTATAATTAAGTGGCAGGGATTTTAAAGAGCACTAGCATGGTTTAGTTGTTTGTGGCGACTGGGATGTGGACAGGCATCAGCCGTGGAGGCAGTCATGACTCCTGCCTGCGTCTTATTACTGTGAACCTACTTATAGTGTTTCTTTGTACTTTGAGTGACTGCTGTGAGCCCGGAACAGAGTGGCTCTATAGCTAGTGAACCTAGCACACATGAACACACACACACACACACACACACCTACATACAAACACATGCATGTGATCTTGACCTTGAACAAGGCAAAAAGCCACAAGCTGGTGATGGCCCCTGTGGAGTTGCATTTCCATTATTTTTCTCAGTGGAGTTTTTAAAAATGTGCTGAAAAATGCAGTTAGATAAATTAACGTGAGTCTGGAGCTCAGGTGTAATTCCGCCTGCTTCCCAAGCCTTTCACTCTCACACACATGCGTTAGGCCGGCGTAAAACCTGTGCCAAGTTGTTGTGCGGACTGGATATTCCGCTGTGGCGACCCCTTGCCGGGAGCAGCTGAAAGACCAACAACAGGCCTTGTTCAGACACTGTCAGTTCAAATCTTGAATCAATTTTTGTCAGATCCAGAATCCATTTTGAACCACATCTAGATTCAAATAGAACTCCTAAAGATGTGTCTAAGTCTGGATGCTCTACCCACTCAAATCAGATTTCAAACTGTCCATTACATCAAGCAATCACATGATATGGGACATGAATCCATGGTTGAAAAACGAGTTGGAGACGGTGGATGAAACTGAGCTGGAAATAACAAAAAATTGAACATAGGACTTTTTTCTACTATTGGTGTGTCATGGATGGATTGGTGACGGGTGTGTGCCTAAATCTTTTTTCACCCCTCGCTCACTCCTGAGGGCTCACATGGCATGCAACCTCTCCTTCAGCAGGTGTGTGAAGGTGCGGGGCCTGTAGATCGGGCAGGGCTGGCGGAAGATAATTGTTAAAGGATCTCTGACTTGCTCAGCTCTATAAAAAACGAGGCATGGAGCTTAGCTTAAGGTCCACAGTTCGGGAGCAAGGAGAATGCGTCGCGGACGCTAAACACGAGAGTGGCATGTGAGCGGGGTGATGCCATGCATCCCAGGGACTTCAAAGGCAGGTGCACTGAGTACTGCTGTTTGATCGCCGCACAAGAGACAGAGGCTAAGGGACTGCACAAGCTCCCGTGGCACTTTCACCGAGAGCCAGCCTTCGCGATCCAGCCGCCCAAGAGAAAAAGGCTACTGAATTTGACATTAAAGTGCTGTGGTTACCAGAGGAGCGACAGTCAACGTTGGCTGCGACGTTGGCTTTTCGGCGAAAGAGTCCCGTCTGCGGCTGTGCTCTAAACAAGGTCTTAACCTCTGTTTGCATAACGTACACCTTCATCCATGATCCCTTAAATGTCCAACATAGTTTTGAAATCCTGACTAGAGAAGAGGACAAACGCAACAGCCTCCCACACACAGCACATGTATTTCATGTCTTTTGTACATAACATGCTTGTGTGTGTCTCTTGATTGTCGTAGTGGTTATCTCTCTTTAATTTTTATTCAGAGTGCATCATTGCTCCCAAAAGCTGTTAAAACTGTTCCAACATTGTGTCGGGGTCATCCAACGACATCTTATCAAAGGAATTTAAAATTCAAAAACAATCCAATAACAGTGTTCCCTCATCCATAATGTTTGCACAGTAATGTTCCCACAACGATTTGGCCACCAAAAAATCATGTGTAGCCTTGCCAGCCTTTCTCTCTCTCCCTCTCTAAAATCGCAGGCTGCTATTAATAAAATAAAAACAGAGAAACCTGAAAGTGTAAACCTCTCTATTCTAAAGACTTTTTTATACTAGAAAACTTTCACTGTTAGGAACAAAAGTTAAAGTTTCAGGTTTCAGGTTTATGGTTCCTTTAATGAATGCTAAATAAATATCTTACAAAAATTTCTATTAACAATTATATTTTACTTTATTATTCAACATCACATTATTATCAATTTATTATCTTAGATTATACATAGAGTCTGTCACGCAAATATCTAAAAGCCTTGTTGTTACATGAAAAATAATGCATACGCTCTGACCAAGCAGATCATCAGAAGTAACATCACATGCACTTTGTTATTAACTAATTGAATAAGCTGATCCAAGTAGCTGATACATATAATATATAACAGTAAAATGAATATTCATTAACGTTATCCTTTCCGTTATCATTTAAACAGATGTTGTGGGTGTCACTCATAATCAATCTCAAATGTCAAGTCAGATATTTTTATGTTTTATTCTCTAAAGAATGCGTGCATGCCCCAATGAATGCAATATCGGCGCTAGGATCAAGACGTGCCTGAAAGTATCTTCGGCTTGAATTGCAAGTGAGATGCGACAGAGAAAGAAGACAGATAGTAAGTGATTAGAATTTAAAATGAGACGCCTTAAAAACCGATGCATGAAACTAATGTAAGACTAATGGCTAACAGCTGACCTTTTTTTCCTGCGAAACAGAAAAACTCCAATACAAATTCTGATCCTAATGTAACAGTAACCTTTCACCCACCACCTCATTCAAAACTAGCCTTTTATTTATACAGGCATCAAACAGAGGCTGTATAATTGTCTCCATAATTTCTTTTAATCCTGCTTCAAATTGAAGGGCATTGAGCAAGTAGCGTTTTAACCCCAAACAATGAACAAAACAGCGTTTTGACCTTCTATCCTCAGCGGCGTATCCTTGCTGTGTGTTCTCCTTTGTACTAATTATGGAGTAAGAATAGAAAACAGGCAAATGGACTGCCACTGTCAATACCTTTATATCCAGCAGTCGCTTATTCAGAGCTCCAAGGGCACTCTATAAGGATTACAGGCTTACGCTTAACACACCAGTTCATAAACAAGATTCTCATCTTCCCATTCAAAGCTGTGAAATATCTCTTGGCTCCTTAACACACACACACACATCTAGAGAGAGTGGCACACCGTACATGAACCTGAATGAACACATGAACACATTCTACACACATATATATCGCAGCCCCAAATCTCTCATCTCACAAGGTTATAGTGTTTTCGCAGCGAAAGCTGCCCCGTACCTATGAAGAGCAATTGAACTGACTGCTCGAGCTGTCTACTCACTTACACAAGATGAGGTGTGGAGTACAAAATTGCCTGCAGAGGACAGACAGCAAATGACAGAGTCTAGAAAAGAGTGAGGGGGGAAAGAGAGACAATGCGCTATACAGAGCTATTCCGAAGGTGCAAAGTCCCCAAGGGTGCTGGCCACCAATTTCCACAAGGTCAACGGTGGAGCAAGGAAGGCTAATCCTCCCAGGGAGCCATGACTAGTGTTTTAAACCATGCAGGGAGAATGGATCGCTGAACAGCAGGTGTTTCTCACTTCAGCGCTCTGCTGCGTGCTTCATCTGCTTTTCCACTGACATCGCAGACTGACAATGTCAATGCCACCAAGCTGGGTGTATATAACGCGAGAGGGAAGTATACATGCATTATTCAACACGCGGCATAAATCTGCTGAATGGTTCCGCTCAGGTGTTTCAGAGCCTACAGATGAATCTCGACGCTGACACAGATCAACTCTTTACTCCAACATAATATCAATTA
Organism: Leiocassis micropogon; assembly: GCA_028565275.1. Classification (NCBI taxonomy): domain Eukaryota; kingdom Metazoa; phylum Chordata; class Actinopteri; order Siluriformes; family Bagridae; genus Leiocassis; species Leiocassis micropogon. The sequence continues at coordinate 6,192,023 of JAOVVA010000009.1, read as the reverse complement.
CAGCCCCTGGAAGCGGCCCATTTTTTCACGTCGATCCCCTAAGAGTTCTTATCCTGAGATAGGCTTCATGATTGGGATATATCGAGAGGGAACTGAAGCCGTACCACTTCGTATCTGTGAATTACAGAGCAGCAGCATCCTTGACACGTTCCTCCCTCTGACTGAGCCATGACTGACACCTCCTAATGTCGAACGCTCCCAATATCTGTGAACAAACACGTCGGCTTTTACTGCGGAGCTGTGAGCAACGCATGCCGTTTAGGCTGTCAGGCCAAGAGTATCTCATCACAATGGGCTAATCTCACTTTTGAACGGCTAGATTTGATTTACTTTAAATGGTAGTATCACAGAAATAACTGCTTCAGATTTTTATGTCTTCTGACAACATGGCAATGTCCAAAAAAACAACCGAGTTGAGGATTTAAGAGCAGACAGATTTTGCGAGGGTTTATCATCAATCTAGGGATAAACAAGTTAGAAAAAAACACACTAATGCTTGTAATTTATCATTTTGACTTTGATGTTGACGTTCTTTCAGAAAAAAAAAAGTTAAATTTTTGTATGTAAAATATCATGCTGGTTTCCTCCTCCATCACCCCTTCACAGCGTTTTCTTTGTTGCCTACAGAGGGATGATGTTAATGTTGCCAGATTTTTTTTTTTATGCTTGGCGTACAGTAGCTTTGAGAATGAATAATTAATGAATGAATACATTGAAAGAGGTGAAAGACCAAGCGTTAACAACAAACCCGTTCTTTAGAGAGAGGGAAAAAAGATGTTGTGCCTTGACACACACATACACATGCTCTTTCTCTGAAAATGCACACCCGACAGAATGGGCAATTTGACTTTTATGTATTGTTGGATGAGTTGAACAGTTTTTTATTATTATTATGCAGTTGTTCTGATACAGAGATTCACTTTTTCAGTGTCTACATGTCACCGACTTCCTGAGGCATCACACAATTAAAACCAAACACATGTTAAGAGAGACCGACTGTGGTTCAGTCATTCCGTAGTCACGTTTTCGAGAAATCATATTAATAGAATGTTCTAAAAAATCCAATTTTGAAACATCATCATCATTTAATATTGAGTTAATATACATTAAAATATTTACTATCGAGTAGGCATATTTAATCTATCAATTGGTATTAATTTTTATTTTAATTAATACCAACTGATTAATTAATTTTAATATTTTTAAAAGAATTACTTTGATAAAATGACATTGCAACAAGGTCGACTTTGGGGTTACATTGAACACATGACCTTCAGTACATGCTACGGTACATGGCCAGTACAACTTTAAAAAAAAAAAAATTTTATATTTCTCAACCAAAATACATCATTAAAATGCTCATAGTGCTAATGTAAGTTCCTTTTTTATTGCAACTGAGACAGTACTGTTACTGTGACTCAAAACTGAGCTCTGGTGGTGGGAGTGCCAAATGCTAGCAGTTCATCTGAGAATGTGTTGCTGAGGCTAGCACATGCACATATATTGCTTTGTCAAACAACAAGGGCCACACATCCTTCAAGTCAAGAGAAATGCTAGACAACTGCAATTTACCAAATGATTAAATTGGGAAGCAGCTGAAATAAATAATAATTAAAAAAAAAACTGGCATGGCCAAGATGAGCACAACAAGCTATGTACAGTTCTGTGTCACTTAATGTTCAATATCCGTCCTGTGAAAAATTGGACGTTGTGCATTAAACACTGTAAATTCTAGAAATAGGTGATCATCTTACAACATTGGGGGTTCCTGCTGGGATTATGTAGATCACATGAATAATAGCCGGTATGCACAAGGATTTGAGTTTCATCCTTGTTCCACAAAGATTGTCAGGACTAAAACCACTTCTTACTGTATGTGCTCCGTTATTTGGTTACATATCTAACATGTTTTGTTAACACTGTCAGGCAACTTGAACTCTGAGATACTAATTAATCAGCTTTATCGTATCAATAATACTTACTTGTTCCCTAAAGAAGGGGGAAAAAATCATCAATTCATATCTTATAATAAATAATTTTTAGATTAAATGGCAGACAGGGAGCCAATGCTACTATGCATGTGTGGAGAGAGTGTTACAGTACAACTGACCCCCACTAACCACACTGCCCACATTCTCCCGTAATATAGTCCTGGCATACAGAACCTGGCAAACACACAACAGAGAGAAATTCAGTCGTTTTAAGGTGATTAAAGTCTTATTATGACTTCGAGTTGAATTATTTCACATTTTAAATATGCAATATTGTCAATATTAAACAACGGGAAATTAGTGAGGTCCCCAGCCTCCACTCGGTAGACAGACCAAATTACTGTTCAAGCTTGGCAAAATTAGACAGAACCTTCGAGATTTTCACCGGAATTTTTTTTTTTTTTAACAAAATATAGAATTAAGCACATCTAATCAAACTAAAGGGGTAAAGGCTGATCCTTTGCTTCTGAAGTCATATCATTTAAAGTTTTTTTAATTAATTCATTTGATTTTAATATGCAGAGAAGTTGCAAGTCTCCCAAACTGCAGTGTGATTATGCATTGTGTGTGTGTGTGTGTGTGTGTGTGTGTGTGTGTGTCTCCCCACATGGAAAATGGCCCTAAGAGCCACCGTGCATGACAATTAACCCAGAATTATTTTGTTAATGTGCTTTCTTGGCAGCCAAAACTTCCAGAGTCTGCCAACAGACGGGATGCTGGGTGAAAACGCGGAAAGCTAATGTACAGACACAGCGGGACAGTTCACTTGCTCCGACTTCAGGCTTCATTTGTGCATTCCCACAGTACGAATTCTTCTAAACAACATGGAGCTTTGAAGGGCTGTTCAAGATTAATGTTAAATGCTTGTGTATAATTACCAACACTGATCTTAATCTAGATCCCAAATTCATTGCTGTAGTCTGATGCTGCTGCATGTGTAATGCATACCGTAGTGAGAAGTTGTAAAAATGCAAAAAGATCTTTATGGCCACATACATTAATGGTAGAAAGTCATTCTATTTAGAAAAATTGCCTATATATATATATGTTGCACTGGATACTTGCAAATATCTAGATGAATCACCTCAAGTAAAGCGGGCTATAACTACAGGTCCCACATGGGTCATTAGATCAGTGTTAATGGTGGTAGAATCCTATAGTGTAATATAACACTGAGGATCCCTGTGGTGTGTTCTGGCCAGTGGGTTAGAGCGGCATTTATCACACGTCCTACGACAAAATGACTTGCACTTCATCACTGCTACAAAGTGAGATTAATCAGAAATAGCCATTATGGTGCAAAGTTATGACTTTCATACTGAGGCAAAACTTGACCAGACTGTTAAGAACTTATGCCTCAGACATGGGCAATCACTTTAAAGGTCATGCAATGCGCTTTAAAGTATGCACCTAATGTAAAGAAAGATAATCTGCATCACTAAGTTGATTATTAATTCGGTCCACTGAGAGATTTCTCGCTGCATGAGTCAGATATTGACATTTTTCTCAATTAATTTACTTTTTGTTTTAAGTATTCCCAGGAAGTGCAATGCAACGAAATTAAGGAAGCACCAAAAGCCTTAAGTATGATAGGCTTAAGAGCTATTTGTGGCATTTGGGGAAATCAAGGCTAAAATTAAATTCAAGCCAACAAAGCACTCAGGGAGCAAGGCGTGATTCATGCACTTTGACACTAATACTGTAGGAGTAAGCGTAACGCTGTCAGCAGGCCTTCAACATCCATTAGTGTAAACTCCTCTGATCAAACCCGAACTGATCCTTCGTCTCTGCACTCCAGCTCTAGTGTGTGCTCCAAACTCATGACTCTTCATCTAGTATGTGTGGTCTGTCACATGTTCACATCAAACTTCTGGTTAAGACATTATAACCTTAATGGTTAAAAAGACAAAGCTGTGGTAGGTTTAAAAAAAAAACTATTTAAAAAAATCTTATACACTTAATTAATAAGTATTTCCCTAATGTAGCCAGTGTCCACAATACCAAAGGTTTTCGAACTTTTTGTAGCCATGGAGCTCTTTAACTATCAAATACACTCCACATATCTACAAGTGTACATTTCTATTAAGACTGTTTATTGGAACAATGGAGCTTTTCATTTCATAAATACACTCAAGGTCACCTTACAGCCCCTAAAAGGATGTCATAAGATACAATAATAATTAAAAGCCTGGTTAAATGCAGTTCTGAGTGAGTAAGCTAATTTGAAAAGATATGTCTTAAGTGACATTTTCTGGTGATGTCCCATGCGTTGGAGAAGAGAGTGCCAGAGTTTGGGTGTGGCACAGGGGAATGCCCTGGAGGATGAGGTGTGGTAAAGAAGGTGTACCTTGTGATAAGCACCTCAAGGAACAAGAAGATGTGTAAGTCTAAAGAAGGTCTTTAAGATAGAGTGTGAAGAGCTTAGAACATTAAGTCGATAAACTTTTGGGGAAACCATCTAGGATGGTGTTACAGTAGTCAATGTGATATGTAGACAGAGCCTTGAGAAGAACCTTGGTGTACAGTAATCTGGAATTGCTTCCTAAAAAGAAAAACATAATTTTCCAGACATTATTTATGTGAGGTGTGAAGGAGAGGTTATCAAAAATAACAATCTTAACATGTGTGGAACTAGGTATGTTGAATCAATCAATGAGGAGGGTGAAACAGCGAGGTTTTTTTGGTCAGAGTTGATTTTGAGGTTAATGCGTTTTGGTTTAAACCTGTTTAATTAAAGTAACCACACAAGAACTTACATAAGGGTTGAATATATACATATATATGGACACCATGGTTACAATACCCATACTCCAATGCTCCATACATCCAGTTCATAATTTGTACTGGATCATGCTATTGTTATCGCTTATATACAGTATGAATCATAGACAGCTGTTCTTGCCATTTTTTAAAAAAGTAACCAAAACTAATGGGCCAGAACAAGATAATAAAAAAGCTAGGGAGTTGTCATCTCTGTTTCAAAATTCAACCCTGTGCCATATGGACGGTTTTGCATTTCTAAATGGAACTGCCACCCACAAACAGAACAAATCACAACATCAGGAGGTGACTGTACTGCATTGAGTTATTTGGATAATTATGCATGCTAAGAATGTCTTTCTGTCCATTGTTATAAGTATTCATGTTCATATGTTGTCATTTAAAGGGCATGATGTGCTATTGTAAGACTTGATGATGTGAGAAAAATGTTTGTTGTGAGGTTAAGTACGGGATATGCACTTGACGCCTGCAGTCCTCCCACGGCATCACTGAAACATTACACATGCCAGCCCTTGTGGTACAGTGGTTGTCTTACCTACGCGATTAGCTCTAGGTGTATGTGCACTCAACACTACTGTATTACATGTAGTTCTTTGAGCATTGGTTTGTTGTTTTTCTACATTTTACTTACTGGATCCCTTGCTTGGAGTTCAATAACTCATATTTCATAAATTAAGCACTGGTGCAGCCAGGAAAGGTTATTAAGCCAGACACTTATGGTGTACTGACATCTGCTCCATTTCAGTGCTTGTACACATAAATCAGAATTATTTTTTTGTAATTTGATTTCCTACTAATATTTACGGAGGTAATGTATAACACAATACAAATAGGAATTTTCTGTTGTGTTTTTGCTGTAAGTCAAGTAATTTCATGGAAAATAATTATTTGTAATAATTGTTGTATCTCTGACCCACAGAACAAACAAAAACAAAATCAGAGAGAAGTTGGTGAATATTTAACTTGCTTTTGTTAAATAATTATTTATCCACTCATTTAATAAGCGGCAGCATTGCTGATTAGAAACGCCCACCTACAATGCTGCAGGAATATTATTATAAGAAATAAAGAAATTGTGGGTTTTAATTGATTCTTCTTTTTTAATGCATTTAGAAATAAAACTGATTAGTAACAATTAGTTACCAGGAACAAGGAAATGGGATGAATAGGAATACTATGGTCCTATTAGCATTAGAAAATCCAACTGATTGAATCTGTATTCATTTTCTCATTGTCCTCAGTGCCTCGGAGCCTAATACTGTAATTAATTATGCACCTTTTTACTGACCTCAATTTAGATGGACATCATATAAAAATGAATTCGGATAAATGAAATTGTGCTCTTTACCAGCTGAGAGCTCATATTATTCAGCAAATAAGGAATGTCAATGCTATCTGTGTTTCGGGTCAAATCTAGCTCATAGACATATGAGCTGAGAAATGAGAATAAATGTACCTGAATATGCTCTGACAGTAGACAGCCTTAAAAAAAAAAGACAGTCTTGATCTTGATTGCACTTCTTTCTACAAAAGTGAGACTGTGCAGCACTTATTGAAGATCTAGAGAGACAGTTAGTCTTTCATCTCTGACTTTTATCTGTATGAACTACGGCGAACATGCAGCTTTTCCTTCTAACTGCTCACCCTCCCAATCTGCACTGACCTTTGTGTTAATGACACATCGAGTGGAGGCAGGCCAGCCATTTTTAAGAATAACACCTTTCACAGAATGAAAAGCTAGGGGTGAAAATTAGCCCTTCTTCTGCAATCGAAGACATGGGAATAGAAGGAAGCATCACTGATGATTGCTGCAGACAAAGACAGACAGACAATGCAGGACAGAGATACAAAGGAAAGAAAATCTAAATTGACAGCCCACATATTCGGGCAATAGCTAAGGAATACCAAATTTAATACTGAGGACAGGACCATATGCAAAGTATTGATTAAAAAATGAAGGTTTTGGATTTAGCAAACCAATATGACTATATGCTGAGTAATCAAAAGTTTGTTTATAAAGTATAATTTAATAAAAGGTAAGACGTTTTATTTTGCTTATTACCGATACTGTACGGTGTCATGTTCATTTAAACATTATTCTGTAAATGCTGAAGTAACTCAGCGCTGAAAATAATATCCAGGCTTTTTCACCTTTTTCACTTTTGAGTGAAAATAGTAACGGTACAATCAGTAGTAGCAAATATGTAAACAATGATTAAAAATTATCCTTAAAATATCTATTTGAAAAAGGACACATAGTCTGCACTGCTTGTTACAGATTGTGCTATTACTATTCTTAAACAACTTACGTTAGATACCTAGACTTAAAAAAATATAGATACCCCCCCAAAAAAAATACAAGA
>JAOVVA010000009.1:6169697-6180590 GCA_028565275.1 Leiocassis micropogon | reverse complement strand
TAAATCCGACCGTGAGCGTGAAAACTGGCGTAAGCAAAGTTTTTGTGCGTACGCAGCGTTGATACATGAGGCCCCAGAAGGTCCCCGGTTCAAGCCCAACGCTGCTTTGTCGCCACTGTTGGACCCTTGAGCAAGGTCCTTCACCCCCAAGTGCTCAGATACAATCAGACGTTAAACTGGCAATCTGATCCTGTAAATAATTGCCACAGAAACAGCGGCTGTATATCCGTCGCCCAACGTGCTGTGCAGGACATAGACGGAACCATCCATCCATGCGCTATATTTGGCTACCTTAGTTTTTGGACACCTAACCATGACACCCACATATATGCGCATTCTCCATACTGGTGTCACAATGTTGGAAAGTTTTAGAGTTTCTAGAATGTTTCCAAACATGTTCCTGCATGACAATGCCCACTTACACAAAGCAAGCTTCCCAAAAAAACTGAAATGAAAGAATTCAAGCTGCCTTTAAAGAGTCCTGACCTCAACCCCACTGAACACATTTGGGATAAAAAACCAAGTGCGCCCCAGGCCTCCTGGTCCAACATCAGTGCCTGACCTCACTACTGCTCTTTTGAGCACAAATCCCCATAACCATACTACAAAATCTAGTGGAAAGGCTTCCCAAAAGTGTGGAGGTTATTATACCAGCAAAGGGGGACAAAATCTGGAATGAGACATTCAAAAAGCACTTATGGATGTGACTGATTTGGTGTCCACAAACTTTTGGCCATGCAGTATATAATACTTAACAAAAAAAATGCAGGGATCTGGGGAGTTTGAAGGCTAGATCAGCAGCTTTGGGCAGCACAACTCGAAAACAGTCACAATAGAATGGCAACAGAACTGCTTGTGAGCCACAGCCCACCGCACACAGGTTGTTCTGTTGCCATTCTATTGTGACTGTTTTTGAGTTGTGCTGCACTGAAAACCGTCTATTTTTCTACTGGATAAACTGGCTTTTCTACATGAATAAATGAGCCTTGGATGCACAGGATCCGGTCACCAGATTACTGGTGTATAATTAATTATATTATTTTTATTATTATTAATGTTAATCTATTAATGTGATGGTGGATCGTGTGAAACATTCATTTATTCATCTTCTATTTTATGTTGGTGGACAGGGTGGACAGGGTGGACAGGGTCACGGGGGCCTTGAGCCTATCCCAGGATACACGAGGTAAGGAACACACTGGCCTGGGTGCCAGTCCATTGCAGGTCACACATACACTACGGGCAATTTGGGACCACCAATTAACATAATCAGTCTTTGAACTGTGTGAGGAAACCGGAGTATCCGGAGGAAACAGGGCATGGGGAGAACATGCAAACTCCACACACACAGACCAGAGGCGGGAATTAAACCCTTGATCCTGGTGATGCGAGGCCACAGTGCTAACCACTACGCCACCATACTACCATCTTGTGAAACATATAAATTAATATTTAATCATACTATATTAATTCCAGCATGTTGTTTATATTTATTATGAAAAGTTTACTTATTGAGATATATTGTTTGTTTGTATGATGTTTTTGCTGAAATATTTTTGCTATTTTTTTCTGCATTTTTGCTGAATTTCTAATGACTCTTCTAGATGTTATAATGTTTACAAAAATGTTATGAGATTGGCCTAGTTTACTTTCTCAGTCCTGCTCAATGTAACAATCTTGGTTAGGCCTCCCTTGTAAAAGAACTGTTTAACTTGGGGGGGTCATGGTGGGATGGAAGAGTAGACGGATGGATGAATGGATGGACACGGTGAAATCATTGGGGCACACCATTAAGAACTCAAATCAAATCACCATTCAGTTCAGAACATCAAGCAAGAAAACTTCACATCAGTCATAAATCACACTAAGCAAATAAGCACACCATATAAGTATGATTTCTCTTTTATGTAAAGGGCAAGCTTGATGGTAAAGTTATTAAAACTTGGCCATGGGGCATGCTGCCAATATACAGTTGCAAATGCTAAAACATCCCGGTTAGCAATTTACCAGTCATTACTTCATGCTGCAAGGTTTTCCCAGGAATTAAATACTAACTTTCATCTCTCTCATAAAGTGCAGGGCTGTAAGGTCTCTGTAAAGCACTTTTTTGATTACTTTGATACTTATTGCAATTGGAGTGTAGTTTGCAATAAGGTACAAAACATCTGTGAAGCCTCAATGTTACATGATGAATGCTGGCCTGTACTGTTTTGACCAAATTGATTTCTGTTTGTTAGCTCATGATGGAAATGATGTTGGACATTTGCTGTTGATTGGCTCAGCATAGAAATGTAGTGATTGTCTGGAGTGCTTATTTGAATGCTGCAAGCCTCTGTGGAATGACTGCAGAAGTCAATATTACAATAATGTCTCACTCACTCATTTTCAGAAAGCACTTTGTTCTGGTCAGGATTTTGTTGGAGCTGGACTCAATCCTATTAACTCTGGTCGTGAGGTACAATAATAATAAAATCATATTAAGGACAAAAGCAGGATTAGCTACTTCGCAAAACATGCAAGTAGGGGGTTTGGCTGATTTAGATTGTTAAGTGTGTCTATATTATATTATGTCTACATTATATTGGCATCCCTTGCAGGGTGTATTCTCAACTCTCCCCTGTGTTCCCGGGATAGACTCAGGATCTGCCGCAACCTGAACAACATACCATGAGAAAATTAAATATTTCTACACTGTGTGATGCTGGATCTACCACTCCCAAAGCACCAGTAAAACAAATCAACACCACAGCCAGCAACCCAACTGAACACAAAGTATGGCACAACAGCATCCACAACAGGATGCTGTTGATTGCTATAAACCCATGGGCTGGCAGCTCATCAAGAAAGGAATAAGAACATACCCACTAGAGATGAAACCGAATACAAATGTAATATTTGGATGGAACAACTAATATGTCCTAAAGAGATTCTTTTATTATAGTTTCTTTTTTTAGAAAGCTTGCCATAAAGATTCACTTGGCTCCCATCGGACGCAACTAAAAAGTCACGCAAGCAGTAGGGTTTATTTTCATGTGAGAGTGAGTGAGCACTCAGATATGAAGCTCGTGGGACAAAAACCACGTTCATTAACGTGAATGATGTGGCACAGCGGAGGCTGAGAAACTGTCAGAGCCAGAATTCACACAGCATGCTGACAGTGCTGGCATTTTCCACCTCTGTTTCTGGGGTCATAGAGGCAGGATTTGTATTTTATAAAAATTTAAATAAAAAAAAGTAAAGAAAAATAAAAAAATCTAACTTTCTGCTTTCAGCAACACCCACTTTGGCTTTAATTCCGAATACAGATACAGCTAAAGATATGATCCTAAAAGTGGAACTGAATTATACTTCAACATCCACCAAAAAAGTAGTATGTATGAAATCTCTCCCTCTCTCTCTCTCTCTCTCTCTCTCATGTACCGCTTTACCTGAGGAAATTAAGCGGTCAGATAGCTACTACCCTCATTGGACATTGTTATGAAATGCTATCCTTGTCAATTCACCAACATTTTGATGAAAGTTTATCTTCTGACCTTTTTTTTCATGCATCTTATAAAAATACCCCTGCAGGAGTTCACAGTTGGTTGAGTCAGAGTGGTTTGCGTGCATCTTAGCCTTTAGCACTTGACACCCCCGTATAGGGGAAGTTTCATCGGATATTCTTTAGGCAAGCATCAAAGACTTGTACTTGCAGGCAAAAATCAGCATTTTGAGCCAGATGACTTGGAGACAGCGAAGCTAAGTTCAACCGGGAGAGACATGACTCAGTGGCGCTGAAGAGGGTAGTCAGGAGAATTTGATTTAACATATCAAAAGCTGCGAATACTGTCAATATAGCACTTGAAGATTGCAGAGATTATACACAATACTCTGAACAGAAAACAAGCAATCCTCAACAAATAAACATTATTCTATTATATTCTCCAACCAAATCTTTAAACACTCACATTGTGCGACATCATTTAATGTAATCCCCCTTCAAAAGTTAACATAAAGTCATAATTTATTGATCTTAAACTTCTATAGTTATCATGCCATGAATTTTTTATACTGCTGCATCACAAGTTCAAATGCACACAGAAGGCAAAGCAAGCTTAAAATGTATATCTCAGAAGAAAAACAACTTGTGCTATTTAACAGTACACAGATCAATCTCTTTGCAATTTACTGTATATATATATATTTTTTTTTTTTACCTGATTCAACAGTGTTGGCATGATTACAGAAAAGAATAAAGATGGAGGACAAATTAAGGGAAAATTTCCACAGGGTACATTGGCTCACTGAGTGGTTTAATGGGTATGAATATCATACACTCTGCCCTTCACAGTCACCAGATCTCAACTCAAAATGAACGTGTTAGAGAAAACTCTCCAACACTATTAACTAAACACAGATCAATGGATCAGTGTTTTGGAAGAATGGTGTTCATCCCTCCAGTACAGTTCCTGAGGCTTGTCGAATCGATGCCAACGTGCACTGAAGCTGTTCTGGCATCTCAGAGTGATCGAGCATCTTACTAAGACACTTTCTGCAAGTTACTATAGCATATGGCTGAATTTCTGTAATGCTACTCAAATATATCCACAATGTTATCAGTAATTCATTAGTAAAAGTGTCATTACATAATACTGACTATGTCACAAGGGCACAAGATAAACATCAACAGATTAAGTTATATGTGCGGGACCAGTTAGACAGGCTCTTAATGTTTTATTTTATTAGCAGTCATTTTAATAGGGCAGGTTTGATTCCCGTCTCCGTGTGAATGAAGTTTGCATGTTCTCCCCGTGCTTGGTGGGTTTCCTCCCATAGTCCAAAAACCTGCAGATTAGGCTAATTGGCGTTCCCAAATTGTCCGTAGTGTGTGAATGAGTGTGTGAGTGTGTGTATGTCTGTGTGCCCTGTGATGGATTGGCACCCTGTTCAGGGTGTACCCATCAAGTCTCCTGGGATAGGCTCCAGGCCCCCCGTGACCCTGAATACAGGATAAAGTGGTATAGACAATGAGTGAGTGAGTGAGTGAGTGAGTCATTTTTAAATGATAAGAAGACATATTTAACAAAATGTAATTTTGATTTATTTTTCGAGATAAAATGAGATTACAATTAAAATATGAACAAACTGTTCATATGGTATGAATTCATGAGTTGATCAAAAAAATATGCTGCAAATTATTTTGACAAATATTATTACAGATAAACCAGACAGTTAAATGTAGAGATTTGTATTTAAATGTATTTATCTAGGCTAATAGCAATTAATAATCCGATTAAGAGGATGTTTCCCATTAATTATTTATTATTTACAGTATATTGACGAACTCCATACATTTCTGACTATTTGTAATAAATTGCAGCCTTTTTCAATTAATTAATAACACAGGTCCATATTATGACTTTTTAATGCAATTGATCCTTCAGCACTACCACTTAATTATAAATGAACTGAATCAGACTTAACTGTGCTAAAAAGATCTCCTGAAAAGAGGAGATATATATTTCTGTGTATTTTTATTGCATTGTCCCTCACACGATATGACAGAAATAGGTTAATCTGACAGAAAGGACAATGTCTGTAACTGTCTGCCATTTTCGACTGCATGTAAAGCGTTTCATTATTGGCCAAATCGCGCTATGAGAAAATTTTTCAGCAAACACAGCACACACAAGTGAGTCACCCTTGGTCTTGCATTCCCATTCCTATTCTAATCTAAGCCTGGAAATTATTTAGCATAATTATTTTTAATATATAATTGTCTTAGATAAATAAATAAAGACATATGTTTAAACAGATAAAAAAAAAAAAACAGTTCAACTAGGCAAAAGTCTTAGCTGTGTGTCATAACGTCCGTCAAAATTCATAGTTTTCGGATCAAAAGTCCAGATCAAAAGAGTTGCTGAATGTGGGATTTCCTGAGTCTTATCCTTCCTGCTGCGCCAGTGGTTCAGCTGCACCCCTCGCTGCATATCATTAGTGATATAGCCTACCTACTGTATTTGAAGGCTAAAGCAAACAGGAAAAAAGTCACGCTCAAGAGATCAAAGAATATACATAATAGCTCATTATACATAATAGATATAATAGCTCATTAATATATGCATTAATCAAAAACTACACGAGTGTGAATTACATTAAGTTATAATAATATTGCCTTCATTTTTTTTTTATTTGTCAAAATGTGGGAAGGCCTACAGACGGAAACCATTTGTGTTAACTCGACCATCAGTCTGGTACTCTCACTGTACCCACGTTTCAAGAGACTTATGCATTCAGAACTACATTTACATTACAAACCCACCCACTTCACCTTTGAGTATTGGTTTGCCTGAAGTTTTCTCATCTCAGGTTATAGTTTGGGAGCAGTTTTTTCATGTTCTCACCATGTTCTTATGGGTTTCCTCATTGTTCTCTGGTTTCCAGCCACTGGCCAAAACCATTTAGCTATTAGCACCGGCTGAGCTAAATTACTCCTAGGTGTTAATCAGTGGTTCTCAACCCCGGTCATGGAGAGCCCCCCCAGTGCACTGTAGTGTTTTCTCAGCTCCCATCAAACCTGATTTAACTATTCAGCTAATTAACAGCCTTTTCTGAATTGACGTGGGTGTGATAGAGAAATCGCTCAAATGCGCGGGGTAGGCGGTCCTTCAGGGCCAACGTTGAAAATCAGTGGTGTAAATGAGTCTGAATGTGCATGGTTGCTTCCAATGGACTGGCATCCTGCCTGGGGTGAATTCTCTTGCCTATCGTTCATTGTTTTGTTGGAATTGGCTCCAGATCCACTGAGACCCTGACCAGAATAAAGTGATTATTTAAGATGAATGAATGAATGAATGAATGAATAAACAATTTCCACTTTAATTCCTATTTTGGTTTGTTTATACCTGCAAGTGTTTATGAGATTTGGATTTTTTAATATACAACCCTCCGTTTACATCCACGTGGTACCTTGATGCTCCTTAGGTTCTTTTGAGACTGTTCCACAGTGAATTGAAAGAACAGGTGCTTCAAATAAAAAAGTTTTTCATCCATCACTGAGCTCCAGCAGTCAGAGAACCAACGATATTGTGTCTAAGAATCCCAATTTCACTGAGGAGGTTTTCATCTTACTTCATCTGTTTCTTGTTGAATGGTCTAAAAGGGAAAAGGACAGCACAGACTCCAGGCACCTTAGATTTAGACTTTCAAGAACATTCACACACACGTGCTAAAATAGCTACCAGAGTATTATTATTATACGCTCCTCTCATTCGCTCCCTGTGTATTTACCAAACAAATCACACCTGTCCAGAGTGACCTTAATGCGTATGCATCTTCACAGTGCCCTACATCGAGATGGTATCATAAGCATGTCACTATTGTGAAAGCAGAAACCAAGCAGCGCCAATTTTTTTTTTCCCAAACCCCCAATCACCCTCTCACACAGACAGCCTCCAACATCGCTCTAGGCACAGATTCTCTCACCAGTGTTATCGCAGCAAGTCAGTTATCTCCTCACTGCTCTGCTTTCTACCAGAGAAAAAAAACTCACACACGCACTCCAAAACACGTGAATAGTGAACACGTGACAAAAAACAACAACAAAAAAAACAATGAATAACACAACCACATTGAAATTGATCAAAGAATATACATAAATCGCTCATTATACATAATAGATATAATAGCTTATTAATATATGCATTAATCAAAAACTACTCGAGTGTGAATTACATTAAGTTATAATAATACTGCCTTCATTTTTTTTATTTGTCAAAGGCCTACAGACGGAAACCATTTGTGTTAACTCGACCATCAAAACACGTGAATAGTGAACACGTGACAAAAAAAAAAACATCAAAAAAAAACAATGAATAACACAACCACATTGAAATTGCTCTAGGCAAAGATTCTCTTACATTTTAACAAGGTATTAGGTGCAGCGTACACGGAGCTGTTAATCACGTTGTCACTCAAGCACACTGTCTTGAATGTGTTCATTTTGATAAAGCGAACATTACAGCAGTTCCACCCTCAGACAGCATTTGAGAGCAGGTTTGAGCGAAAGGACTGACAATGAAATGTCAGCCCCCAAAAGGTCAGATATGAGCGCGGAGAGATGGTGCTTATGTAAAACCATTACTCTCAATAGCTGATGCATTATCGCTAAAAGGCCAGAGCGGACTAATCAGAAAGGTGATGGCTTTGCTGCGAGACATAAAACAGATTCATCACAACACAATGAACTAACCAATATACACACAGTGAATGAGTAAATCATTGGGAAAAACATTATCTTCTTCTATAAAACATAAGCTACAGGCTATATCCATCTGTCTTTGAAACTTTTCACACAGAAGACCTGTACGCCCAAATTACTTGGCTATCCCTACGAATGATACAACGGAAAAAAGTCACAGGGCCCTCCTAGTTTTCTTGACTTTCTGTTGTCAGCTGATCATTGTTTAGACTTGATTGCTGCATTTTTACATGCTGTTTTTGCTTCAGATGCTAGCGCCCCCCGACAGGGCACTCAAGTTGCATGCTGTTGCTCATCTAGTTGATAACCGTTGCAAATTCTCTCATATCCCTAACCTATTGAGGTCACTGAACTGGCTCTGGGTTGTAGAATCAAATTCAAACCACAATATCTCTGGACTATACAGTTTACTTGAGCAACATCTTCAGGGCAGCTGCCAATGTCCGTCTTTGTGATCTGAGGGCAAAATCTTGTTTGAGGAATATTTTTCTTTGCTTGTTTTATTTTGCTTTAGTTCTTTGTGTGACAAGGTCTTGTATTTATTCTTCAATCATGGTCCCTGGTTTAATCTTGAAAATTGGTTATTGTCTGTCTTGGGTTTTGCCATTGACAAAAGGTCTGGATGTATTCGCAGGCCAACGCTTATTATAAACGCTAATTATAAACACTAAATAAAGTCATGTTCAAAAGTTAGTACCCCCTATTGTAAAACATAATAAAAATCAACTAATCGTAGCGGGTCTTATAATTAAGCAAATACAGTAACTTGAAGTAATCATTTCCTGTATGATTTTATCAGTCTCTCACATCATTTTAGACAAATTTCCCATTCTTCTTTACAAAATTGGCCCATTCTTCTTTACAAAATTGCTTCAGTCCACTGAGGTTTTTGAATATTGAATTATACACTGTTTTCTCAAGGTCCCACCACAGCATTTGAAATGGGTTTAGGTCTGAACATTGACTAGGCTTTTCTAAATCTTTGCCCCTTTTAGTTTTCAGCCATTCTGATGTATATTTACTGGTGCACTTTGGATCATTGTCCTGTTGCATGACCCAAGCTATAGCTGTTGGACAGATGGCTTCCATTTGCCTCTAGAATACTCTGATGTACAGAGACGTTCATGATGTTCTGTGCTTATTTCTTTCCCTCTTGGCATGGTGTTAACACAGCCCTGAATGCTCCAGAACAACAAACTGCCAAAACTTCTGCTTTTATAGAGGTCTGCACACCTGTTGATGATCAGTTAATCAAGAGCTGATTATTAGCAGCACCTGGCTGCAATTTACCCTCTAAAATGCAGTGGACACAGTAAGAGAATACTTATTATTGCCCTTTTCTTTTCGGTTTAATTTTTAGTTAAATAAATAATGACAGTGAAAAAATATATATATTTGTCTAAAGTTTTATTTGTCTACCACTAAGACCTTTTATGATCAGATTATTTTTATTATGTTTTTACTAGGGCTGTCAATATTAACGCGTTTATGCATGTGATTAATCTAGAAATTTGAATGCATTACTATTTTTTAACGGTAATTAATCCTATGATCAGGTTTGACCCTAATGGCTTTCCATAATTTAAGTGCGGTACGTAATAATGGCCTGTTAAACATGGATAATAAGATGAATGAGGAAAAAAAGTTTTATTATAGAAAGCTTCTAGATGAAAGTTTAGATAAACCAAAGTCATGTGCACAATATGATTGCTGCTGCAGGGAGTTTATCATTCGAGAGATTTTAATTTAACATTTGTTAAATGTTAATGTTTGAGAAATTATAAAACTGCATAATCTGTTTCCTCTTACCAGTTTGTCATGCATTTCCTTATGCCAACATTGCACGTTCAGTACAGTGGAACCTCAGCATACAAATTTTATTCGTTCTGGGGGTAAGTTAAAGAGAAATTTGTATTGCGAGATGCATTTTCCCATAGGACATAATGTAAATAGAGATAATCTGTTCCAGCCACTCAAAAATATTACAAATGTTACCAATTTCCAACACTTTAATCGTATCTTTACATATTAAAACAATCAAACTAGAAAAGACGTCTAAAGTAAAATATGCAACAAATAGACATTAAACCTTACTTAACCTTAATTTATGATTCCTCTTGGCACGAGCTGCTTTTTCAGTGAAACTCAAAGTGGCTTCTTTTTTGTCTTTCATGGAACCCATGGTGCTATGTCTTCACTAAATTTGCACAAAATGCAAAAAAAAAAAAAAAAAAGGCCACAATTTTTTTTTACTTCCTTCACTAACCCAACCAAGTTTTGAACGGCTCCCGGGCATACACGCAATTTAGCTGACATTTTAGCTGGTCTATGACTGTGATTAACTAGATTAAATTGTTAATCGATTGACAGCACTAGTTTTTACACAAAAATACATAGAATTAAAAGAAGGTTACTGAGTTTTCATGACTGTACATCTTCTGAACAAAGACAAAACTATGGCAATAACTTGAAGCGTTAGTAAATGAGCACGAGCATGACACAAGTCACAAAACAGAGACAGAAAAACCTCAAACATGGAACTGAGGAAACTTACAGTAGGTATTTAAACAATGATACAAGGAATGCTATAAACTAAAGTCAAAATAGCAGTTCAAAGTAACTTGGTGGCCTCAAAGGTGGAAGCTTGCCGAAAT
>JAOVVA010000009.1:6127772-6145996 GCA_028565275.1 Leiocassis micropogon | reverse complement strand
AAAAGGCTTATTCACAACCACATTTCAGCCATTCACACACATGCATTGTGCTATGTTGTTGGTACACACTTTCACTTCTCACTTTTCATCTCCCCTTCGATCAAAATGCTCCAGATATGAGCCGACACGAGCAGCTTTATTTCAGTCATAATATTCATCTATCATAAAGAGGGCGACATATACTTGCTGATTAAACACTGCATTTTTTAAAAGTGAAAGCGCGCGCGATGTGAGCAGCTTTGATTATTAATAATTAAATAATTATTCAATGTTGGACATAAACAGCAAAAAGCACCATGAATATTATTTTTTTGATTATAAATTTCATGTTCTTTTGCTGTTTGGGTTCAGCGTTGAATGATTGTTTGAAACTGTAGCGCTTCGTGATTCATGCCACGAGTAATTTTATCATACAAAGATTATTACGTTGTGCTCAGACCACTGAGCTTCAGTGGGTTCCAAAATTGACATTTTGACCGTTAAAAAAAATGTTTTTACAAGCCCTTGAGCTGTTGTTTGTGCTGTTTTCTTTAATAACAACAATAGACAGATAGAAACAGAGTCTGTCTAAACAAAATTAATTGCAGCCATTTTGCAAAATGTCCATTTGCACCACCTGGCGGTCATTTCACAAATTACTTTGAATTGCGACTGATTTATTTTGGCTGTTGCCGTTTGGCCGCAGCAGAGTGCGCGGCAGTCATAGTCATTCCCCTTGAGTAACCACTGTACATACGACCCAAAATGTTTAGGAGCCAAGTCAAATTTCTTGGAGCCCTTTTCATAACAACCAGGCAAACACATTAAGCCAGGCTGATTTACACTTAGATTGAACTTGGTTAAGACTTGTTGACCGGTTGACTTGGTAGTCAAATCAAGTAAACTCAACTCAAGTAGGCTATTATTGGCATTTCAACCATATACAGCTGCAAAAATAGAAAAGAGTTCTTGTACAAGTAACGGCTAATAAATATTGTGCAAAAAAAAAAAAAACAATTGCGGGATGGTGTGTGAAATTGCTAGGTGGTTGTAGATCAGTATGTTTGCATGTGTGTTTGTCAGTCTGGTCCCATTGTGTTGAGGTGATTGTGTTTATCCGAGTGAATGAGTAAGAAAAAGTCAGAAACGTTTCATTTGGCCATTTAGTTTTCTTATCAATCATCAATGTTCATTGACTAACGTTAGCTAACTATAATCAAAGCTATATCACCCCTGTTAGTTAGAAAGGCACTGGGAAGGTTCAAAAGCTACCGAGAATAAAAAAAGAAATTCTTAACATCAGTAAAAAATTAATACTGATCAGAAAACAGAATAAAATTAAGTATTAAGTTAATCTCTTCGATTGTTTTTCAACTGACTTCACCAACTTCTTTTCAGCATGTGCATCCAAGCATATACACTGTGGACTAAGCACCAGAGTAAAAGAGTGCTTGTGAGCAGAGGAGAGATTCTATCACAGGATTAAAGATCGCTGAATTTTTGGTGGGGAAAGGTCACCATTGGTGATTGTCTGGATAAAACTAGTCGTGAAATAAAAACATTAGGCGCACCTTAGCCATCTGGAGCCATACATACTTATATTAAAGTTTTTACTATATAATTTCTTGGATTGAAAAAAAATATGAAATAGTGAAAAAAAAAATAATGAAAAATGTTCAATACATACAAGATGAACCTTTTTCAATTATTTGAAGAGCGGCTTTTGGACTATATAGTGGACTTTGCTCTCACTTAAGTAAAGTAACTGTTTGAACAGAGAGCGGATAGCAAAGTGCCAGTGATTAATGAGAAACATTCTTTTTTACATTGACCCAAAAAGGCCATTAAGATTGTCACCCAAGCGTTTAGCATTAATTATGAGAATCCCGTATAAGCTTCCTTGAAATTCAATGACCAATGCAGACGCTCAACTGTAAAATGAAGCAGGGCAATTCACCAGGGATGCTGAGTCAACTGCCACATCTCATTCGTTTTTGCTAATTTCCAATTTTTTATTTTATATATAACCTGAGATTTAGTGGTTCCTATCTCCAGGCTTTTACATTTCAAAGCAAAATACAATTAAATCTTTAGACAGTCAACTTGCAGAGCTCTTAATATGCAAGTAAAGGCGTGCACACACACACAGACATGAGCACACACTCACTCACACACACACACACACACACACACACTAATCACCAGCATGGGGATTAGTAGATGACCATGTGCTGCTTAACTGCTCTCTGTGCCATCTGCTACATGAAAAACAACACAGAGACAGTCTTCTAAAGTGAACATTGTGAGGATTAACCTAAAAAGCAAAGGGCTGTGACATGAAGGATGCTAAACAACTATGACATGCAGAGTTAAATGAGTTTTTAGCGTAATATTATGCACTGGGAAATTGCTGTAATCAGAAAACTCAGTAATCCAGGGGTAAAAAAAAATGCTCATCTGAAACATAGTTAAGACTATCTCTTGTAACAGTTAGTACAGCACGAAAGAAATACTGATTAGGATGGACCGCATCATCTCGTGTGCTACATTAAGACAGATATAAGCATTAAGTAAAGAACCCTTAAGAAAACTCATTTTACAAATAAGAATAATTTTAGACAAAATATGAGAAAGCAATTAACCTTTAAAATGATCACACAGAAACAAAAACTCATTCCTTTCTTTAAATGTCCATCTCACTGAGCTTAAAGCAGACAAGTATAAAATGTTCCTATTGACTTTCCAACATTCACATGCACTATATGGCCAAAAATCTGTGGACATCTGATCACCACACCCATTTGGGTCTTCCTCAAACTGCTGCTACAAAATTTAAAGCAAAAAAATATTGTATAGATATTTGTATGCTGTTGCGGCACGGTGGTGTAGTGGTTAGCACTGTCGTCTTAAGTATAAAAATTAACAAATACTAGACTTGAGTAGAGTCCTGACCTCACCCCAACTGAACACACAGACACAAACACAGTTTATGCCCTAGGCGTTTTCACCGAACATGAGCCTCTGACCTCACTAATTCTCATGGCGTTAATGCTGCATATGCAAATCCCCACAGTTAAAAAATCTAGTGGAACTAGGGGTGACTATATCTGAAATGGAATGTCTCAAATATGGGTGTGATGGTAAGATGTCCACAAGATTTTGGCCACAATGTATAGAGATAAAACCTTATATGATGCACTTAGTCACAATACAAACTACAGGGATGTGATCTTGAATGGTCAGACAAAATTATCCATTTAGCTCTGCCTAATAGCTTCAAATAAAATGTCCTCAGCTCCTGTGCTCTTTCTTGTTAAATTCATCAATGACCAATGTGTCTAAATTGATGCTTACTTTATCAACCAACATTTCATGCGGCGAGGAAATTGCTGTCATGAATCATCTGAGACAAGTTGTAAAGTAAGTGGAATGTCTTGATGGAGCGAAGTGTAGAGTTTACTGCTATCAACTGCACTTTATGTGAACTTATCTACTTAATGTATGCAGATTCCCTGAGGAAAAAAAAAACCTGTAAGCCTAGAAATATATGCGTTGGAAAATCTCTTCACCGCTGCACATGACAAATTATATTCATGTGACCAATAATGAGCACATGATGAAGAAAAATGATACTTGTTACCACGTTAAGGTCATAATATGGTCGTTATGTCATTATATTAATAAGAGTCATTAATTAATCCACTTGTTCTGTTCACTACAATGGATGCACTTTTCACCAGATCATCCATCTCATTAGCTACAAAGCTGTGTGACGTATTTCATTTCTGGTATATCTTGATGGATCATATGTTTCGCTTATTTATTACGAAAGCCTCTTCTCATGGGGGATCTTCCTGTTGGCAGGTTTGTGTGAACAGGTGTGAGCGCAAATTAGCGCTGGAGGGAATGTGACAGGAACTAATATCACATTTTGTCTGGTATTTTCAAAGAGCAATGATAAGGAAGTATTTTATTTATTTTATTTTTCTTACAATCTGCTCAAAATAAGTTGAAGTCGCAGTAAATTATTCAGGTTTTTAAAAATTCTAATGCTCAATTTTTTTTTAATTGTGGCACGCACATAAAGGGTTGTCTTGTAAAGCTCTGGATGGAAAAATTTAGATGGTGCAATTTAATGCAAGAAAAACTAAAGGAGATGGAGGGAATGTAACAGGATCATTTAAATAAATAAATAATTCATGTTTATTTCTACTTTTTAGTGAAATGCTGAATGATATAAAGGTGATTCAAACAAAATATACTTTCCCTTAAACTTTACTTTAAAAGTGTTATTTAATAAACAGATTCTTTTCATTCTGTCCTTCTCGCAATCTGTTAAAGGTGATGTGAAAATACAACATACTTTTAAAGAGTCTTATGTTCTAAAGAGTACCATTAGCTTGTCTTGTTTTTCAAAAGGTGTTTCCTAGAGTCCCACAGAGATGCTTTCAGTATGCGCTATAATGAGCCTGGCTTTTGGAAAAGAGCTCCTTGAGAGAGTATGCCTGGAGACAGAAAGGATAACGCTTTGTAAAAGAGTAGCTTAATGAAGATCAAAATATGAACCATTGTGCTTGTCATTGTAAGGAAAAAAAAAAATCAACCAATAGCTTGCTCAACACCGCTAACTGCAAACGTATGCAGGACTCGCATCGACTTTGCATATGCCTCAATGATTTCCTCTAATTCTTGAATGGGTGTTTGCCATGGCACGGTT
Organism: Leiocassis micropogon; assembly: GCA_028565275.1. Taxonomy (NCBI): domain Eukaryota; kingdom Metazoa; phylum Chordata; class Actinopteri; order Siluriformes; family Bagridae; genus Leiocassis; species Leiocassis micropogon. The sequence goes on along the minus strand of JAOVVA010000009.1, from coordinate 6,141,300 downwards.
TTCCAATAGGCTTTTGTTTGATGTTGACGATTACACAGAGAGGATTGTATTACAGTGACTATACCTCATCTGGAGCCGACATTCCTTCAACATGACAACTCAAGAATGGCTCTGTGTGTGTGTGTGTGCTGCACTTCCAGTTGCTGTCACCCTGTGTTATTAACCCACAGTCATCGACTGATCACACAATGGTACAGACGACTTTTCAAGTGTCTGGTCAAACTTCACAGAAATGTCAGGATAATTTCGTTCAGTGGGACTGGCAGATGTTCATGCTCAAAAATAATGACTGTTTTTCAGTTCTGTTCCCAGTATGTATTAATCTGACTCATAAACAGCAGCTTATAATTGCTCTATTTTGATCAATGCATGCTGAAAAAAAGAAACATGCTTCTCGGAACACCATAATTCTTCAATAGAAAACGATAAGAAAGAAATAAAGAAAAGTGGATGCATATAGAGGGACCACACAGGAATCTTTAAAGAAGGCAGTGTTCTAGTATTCTAGACAGTTACATACCAGATTAAAGGTCACTACGTGTATATATATGGAATATTATGCAAAACCAAGAGCGAGGGATGTAAAAAAAAAAAACTGTCACTAGATATAACATACCTTAACATATATATTTTGCTGTACTGAACTTAAGATACAAAGCAATGCATATCCAACTTTCAGTAGGGTTCAGTACATCTTCTTTCAGTGAACAGTTCTATATCAGATAAAACTGTGGAATCTGACAAACACAGCCTCGTTATTACATTGTTTTCATCAGTGCAGACTGGAAAAAAAATGCTTCCCATGAGACGGTGGCTCTCTAATGGAGACCACTGAGGGGAATTCAAGGCCAAAGTCTAACTGAACACAGCGGTGGACTGGCTAATGTTCCAAATCCCTGGCTGGATATAACACGACTTAACCCATATTCTGCTGTGCTGCTCGAAAAACGCTGTGCATTTCAGCATGAAAAGACTGATGCGTATAGCATGATGCTGTTGATTTCCCAAATCTGACTGGTCAGATGGTGCTGATTAATTTTCCTGAACTCTGATAGGAGTGCCAGCTGTAATTCAGAACACAGGTTCATATTAATTCCCTTGTACTAATACATTATTGTTTCTATAGTAACAACTCATTCAAATGGACTTGACTCATTCACATGTGACACTACATAATTTAAGGCTAGTAATAACTGGATAAAAATGTACTGTAATACAAAAAGATGTATCACCTTTGATAGGTGACTGCTTTCTTTTATTTAAAATTTAGAGAATGGGTTTTGAGTGTCGGTGCTTTGCGACTATCTTTATGTTTTCCACCACAGGAGAGCCTGCAAGACAGAGGACTTTGTGAATCCTTGGTAACATAATAAGCAGTGTTTTTTCTGTCTGCTCAATAGAGCCTAGTTATATCTTCCATATTAACTGACAATAGTAACTCAATTGTTTCAGGGATGTTATAAATAATATGACGTTCAATATTAATAACAGAATTGGAATTTTTGGCAAATTGATATTGTCTCACAGGAGTAAAACCATTCAGGTGTGCTGTTAAGGGATAATAGTCCATTTGGTTGGTGGTGACAGTTTTCCACTTCGCACCAATTATTTTAATGTTAGACTATACCTCATTGTGTTTAATTTCTTCCATATTAACTTTATTATCATTTGATATACTGTATATTTATTTAATTTTTTTTTAATTAATGTACATTTAATTTTTTTAACCTAAGCAATGATAATGAACCTGGAGCATCAAACAGTAGCTATGTCTACGAAGGATGGGAATCACAGTACAATATTATCGCAACACATAGTTCCCAGTTTGATTTGTATTGCACAAAAGTGTTTAGTTTTTATAAATATCCTGCTTCAATATTACATAGTTTAATGTAGTTACAATTCTAAACAAACCTACCAAATAATTTGCCCCCACCACACAGGTTGGCTGTGCTGCCTCCCCATGGGTAAAAGAGCTTAGAGTACACCACCTGCAGGCTAAAAGAGGAATGTCAATGTTTTAACACCTTACATACACCTTACAAAAATATAGATACTGAAAATATTATTTTAATCAATTTTGGAGTCAACGGGATGATACATGAATTGATACACAAAAGTATTGTGACACATAACTTAATAGATTTTTTCACCTATCTCTAATGTTTACATGGATAAAGTTCCTTCAACCTGATTAAAATAATTCTGATTAAGTGTCCAGCTTAACTGTTTACATGGAGAATGATCCGATATTCAGTAGAGAGATAGAGAGTATCCCCTGTCTGATTTTTTTTTTTTGGGGGGGGGCATATTTGTCACCCTTAAATGATTGAGATAATTAAACATACAGTAGTTTAATATTACACAAAAATAACCCGACAAAATGCAATTTTTAAATGATTCTTTCATTTATGAAATCTGTCAAAACATACCAGGCCTTATGTGAAAAAGTAATTGCTCCCCTTGATAATCATGAATTACCTGTGATTAAGCTGAGATAAATTTCACTTGCCACACGTGGAGTCAAGAAATCATTTAAATAGAACCTGTCTGACAAACATGAAGCATGCTAAAAGATCTAAAATGACAAATGAGAAGCAAAGGAATTGACATGTATCAGTCTGGAAAGGGTTACAAAGGCATTTCTAATGCTTTGGAACTCCAGCGAATCACGGTGAGAGCCATTATCCACCAACTGAGAATACTTGCAACAGTGATGAACCTTACCAGGAGTGGCCAGCCAACTAAACTTACTCCAAGAGCACAATGACAAACCCATCCAGGAGCTCTTAAAAGAATGAAGATCAACATCTAGAGAACTGCAGGCGTCACTTGCCCCATTTAAGAATAAAAAAGAGACTGGGCAAAAATAAAAAAAACATCTTGAATATCCCCAAGACTTTGGGGCAAATATTATGTATAAGAAAAAAGTTTATATACTGTATACAGGTCCCGGTACATCTGGTGTGAAACTTACACAGCATTTCATAAAAACAACATCATACCAACAGTAAAACATGGTGGAGGTAGTGTGATGATGATCTGGGGCTGCTTTGCACCTTTAGGACTTGGAAAACGTGCCATAATTAATGGAACCATGAATTCTACGCTCTACCAGAAAATCCTGAAGGAGAATGTCCGGCCATAAGTTTGTGACCTCAAGCACACTTGGGTTAATCAGCACAACAATGATACAAAACACAGCAGCAAGTCCACCTCTTAATAGCTCAAAAAAAACCTAAATTAATGTTTTGGAGTGGCCTTGTCAAAGACCGGACTTAAATCAGATTGAAATCCTTAAACAGGCCCTTCATGCTTGAAAACCCTCTGATGTGGCTGAATTAAAACAATTCTGAAAGGAAGAGAGGGACAAAATTCTTCCACAGCGATGTGGAGGACTCATTGCCAGTCATCGCAAATGCTTGATTGCAGTTTTTACTGCCAAGGGCGAAAACTTGGCACATCCAATTATTAGGTTTAGGGGGCTACTACTTTTTCACATAGGGCCATTTAGGTTTGGACAGCTGCATTTTTATTTACTTGGGTTATCTTTGTGTAATATTAAAATTTGATGCTGATCTCAATTATTTAAGTGTGACAAATATGCAAAACACTAATCAGGAAGGGGCAAACACTTTTTCACCACACTGTATAACTGTATATTTAAAATATTTCATCAGAATTTATCTTTTCTGGCATATGCAAAGTGATTCTGAAGCATTTAATCTTCCAGAAATATAAAAAAGAAGACTTTTTTCTCCAAATGTAAAGTTAGGTTGGGCTCCCCATCTTTTCCAATAAATCTCACCTTCTGCAATATGATTAGTTTTAAGCATTCAGTCTCATCTATGATTGGATAGATGCTTTACTATGATGGAAAGGGGGTGCCAATCAGTGCCCCTTCCTCAGCCAGAGACCCAATGAATAAAAGTAAAGACTGGTGGGAAAAAGAATTGTTCTCACAGAGTGAAATCAGAAACGGAAGCAAAATTTCTTGTCAAGGCACCTACTGTAATATTGCCCCCAGGTGGGGTAAACAGGGGCAAAAATAATATATTTATTTCGACAACAGGGAAGCAATCAGATCAAGTGTTTACATGGCTAATATCGACCTACTGAATAGATTTTCAATGGTTTACACCACCCCTCTCATTCTGGTTGTAAATTCATTCAGATTGGACCAGACTGGGTCACACTGTTCTGACTGAGGTGTTCACATGATGCAGTTTTGTTCCAATTTGGCTATTATTCCTGTGAAGTGGAATATTAGGTCCATGTAAATGCACCTAGTGACAGTCAGGCAGCATTGAACACAAGCTTGAGTACCATGAAATTTTAATTTGATGGTAATTAGCACTGACCTTAATTCCTTAACTTCTAGACTGCCATTAACCTATGCATGCCCTCTAGCATTCTGGGTTAGAAATAACTTCATTGTGGAGGAAACAAATGTCCGTGCTCCTGTACATACTAAATATCTGTCAGGTTATTCACTTTTCCTCAATGATTAATTTTTAAACAGATGTCAACACTTGCATGTCACTTCCCAAGGAAAAAATACCCCAACCTTTAGTAATTCTTTTTTTATATATAGAATATCGTGATCCAATATAAAGATTTGCTTACAAAAGCTAGAAAGCCTCAAAGATGTAAAGAGCACTGAATGTATACATTTCTAAAAAAAGAAATTATAATAATAAAATTCCCAGTTAAATTAGTTTCCTAGAGTAACCTGTAAGAGGCTCCCACTTTCATACAGTCTGTGCTTGTGCAAGTAACTCAGGGAGGGGATAATGGCTTGAAAAACGTAATTATAATCATCTCATTTCACTTTGTAATTGACCCTACACAAAGCAACAAAGCGATATAATGAGTGTGCTAGTGTACTGTAGTTATTTTTTCAAAAGCATCACTAAGTATTTGTTTTTCTAGAGAACGTATCGTAACAAGTGCTAGAACACCACTGGGCCACTCAAGAAAATGAGTGAACTCTCATCCTTTTGATGAAATTGAAAAAGTAGCTATTTCACATCTGGGCTGATGCTGATGTCAATTAGTCACAGTCATCCTCTGCTCCTAATGGGCCTAATTTCTGTAATAACATGGCACGCTGTGTCATGCTAGAGAGAGAAAAATGAGAAGTGAATGCCTTCAAGCAATGAGTGTGCAAAATTCAAGTGTGAGGACAGGTGTATTAAATTATGTAAATCTGTGCTTCTCATAAACATAAAACTGTATGTATTGTGCATGGCGCCCACTGTACCATTCTTTGCTCGAACAAGGCAAAAAATGACATTTACGGATTCGAAACAAAGAAATGAGGTGTTTAACACAGAAGTCCCCTCCGGAGAATCTTTCAAATGAACAATCAACAAATCTTCATCTTGTTTAAACACTCTCATGTCTGTGTATGAAGCTAGAACCGAGCTATGGCTCTAAGCTGAAATGGAGTCGAGTATCTTTCCTGTGTAAGCTCAGGGAGGGCTGGAGAAAAGTCCAAGGGTACAATAGTTTGGCCAGAGGGATGTTGGCTTGAGCGTTGCAGGTGGATGTGCTGCAGCCTGGCAACGCGGACACAGTCACCCTCAGAGTCACACAGGCTCACAAACACTCACACACACACACACACACACAGTTTCGCATTCTCTCTCTTTCTCTCTCTCACACACACTCTTTATTTCCCAGTATATCACCCTTCATCTTAAATTCATTCACAGTGTACAAGAAACGCCTAAAAACCCGACAATCTGTATTCATCATACAGAAACACAAAAACAAACATACACACACACATACACGCTCGTCCATGTTTACAAGAGCTCACACACCAGAAGAGCAGAAATCCACCAGGGATAAATGTCTGATCTCAATTCAAGCATTTCAATATCATAATCTAACTAATTAACAACAGATTCCAACGAAAACTTGACACTATCAACAGTTTAGGACACATGTTGGACAATGTCTTCCCGTAAGCGTGTGTGTGTGTGTGTGTGTGTGTGTGTGTGTGTGTGTGTGTGTGTGTGTGTGTGAGATGCTGTGTGTCAGGCTGTATGACCAGAAATCAGATTTAATGCAACTGTCAAGAAGAGCTGTAAGTTAAGTATCTGATCAGTAAAATATGATGTAAGTTGAATGTGTAATATTATCAGGATAAGTTTTGATGACATCTTTCATTGGCATACCACGAGTAGGTGATGCGGTTTGGGACAGAGCCACAGATCCTGATTTTATTTAGGACGCTTTATTTTTAACGGCAAGTGACAAGTATCTGTACCTGCAGTGCTGCTATGGTGATATTATTATAATAATTACAATTATTATATAGTATGAATTACTATGATAATTTGTTATAAGTTACAAAATACAAGCAACAAGTAAATTACGTCCTGTCCTTAGATTTGATACTTTTAGCGGAGTATTTGGGAAACTTTTTTTCCTGCAGTATGTGGTTCGTGCGCGCACACGCACGCAGAGCAGATAAATTCCCGACATGTGAAGCCGCATCACCTTGGAGTGACACGCTGCTGATCTAAGCTGCCTCTTTAGTTAGAGTGCGTCAGAAACGAGCTGTTCAGAGTCACACTCCATGACGCGTCTGTCGTTCCAGTTCCTCAGCCCCAGACTCGGACATGTCGTTTATGTGTATGAGTAACGCGCATCATCCCCGCACGCGACCCCCTCCTTACCTCGCTGTATTAAAGCGATGGCCATTCCGAACAGGACCGCCCAGTACGCAGGACTCTTCATGCTGATTTAGACCGGATCTTGAGTCAAAGAAAAAAAAAGCGTTTTCTATATATAGATGGGTTTTTTTTTTCAGTTATTAATTTGAAATCTGATCTGCGAAAACTGGAACACAAATCCTGCTGAGAGTGGAGCGGAGCGCAGCGCAAAATCCCAGCTCGGCTTGGACTGTGAAAGAGGACACAGAGGCGCGCGCGCCGACCAACTCGCTCCGTGATTGGCTGCGACGCGCGCGCGAGCCTTCTTGCATACGATATGGTCTTCCTCGACACGACAAAGGCGACGCTGTCTAAGAAACGAAGTGCGCACTTCGTGCCAGTGACCTTATTCGACAAAGAGCCGGTTAGACTTCAGAAAAACAGCACCAGAAAAAACTTTTGCTCGAAAACTGAAAGATTTATTCATGCGTATTTATTGAAAAAGCCTTGAGCTAGATATTCTGTCCAAGTTCAGTTAAACTATGAGATTAAAGCCCACCGCGTTCTACTGCAACGAAGCAACTTCATGCATTTTTTCTTGCAATACTATTAGAGTACTGTATTATTTCCTCCACCCCATGTTATCCATGTAAAATTCCAATTCTAGCTGCAGTTCCAGTGGAATGAGTACAACAGTAGAGCATTAGTGGCATCATCAGTGGGCATGGTAAATGTTACGTTTTTCATAAATCTAACTTCTGTCAGTGTGCATAAAGTTTGCATGCTCTCCCCATGCTTGGTGGGTTTCCTCCAGGTACTCCGGTTTCCTCTCACAATCCAAAGATATGCATATTAGGGATTTAAAAATTGACCGTAGTGTGTGAACAAGCATGTGCATCAGTGTGCCCTGCGATGGATGAATTGGCAGCCCGTCCAGAGTGTACCCCACCTCGTGCCCTGCAAAAGGCTCCTGGCCCTCCACAGCCCTGTATGCAGGATAAAGCGGTATCGACGATGAATGAGTGAGTAACTTCAGTCTTAAAATTTGAAAGCTTGTCAGATGGAGATAACTTCCATGGCAATTCATAGCATGTCATAGCTCGTCATAGTCCCTGATCAGTTAGAAATGCCCATGTTTGTTTATGGAACGCCACAAGTAGTTCTATGGAAACATTTAACATGTGGTAGACATATAGAAAATCTATGAGTCATATTTTTAGTTTTTGAGCATGATAAAAAAATTATAGCCCCATAATGTTGTACATCAATGCAGCTAGTAAAATCAATCACACTATGAAATGCTACCAAAAAAACCGCAGTTCATATATTCACAGACATATTATTGCATTTAGTGGTTTAGTGTTGACCAATTGATGGTGTTTGGGGATGGGTAATGTAGTGATGCGCAACAAAGCAAAAAGTGGATTTGGAAAGGTTACAGGAATCAGGTGTCCAGTTTAGAAAATTAAAGAGGAAAAAAGAAAAAGAGAAAGGATAAAATAATAAAGATATGCAGCTATGTTATCTAATTAATATGTAATATTGAGTGGAATATTAGACATGCAATGAAATAGTCTAGGTTAAAGTTTATCCTTATTAATCTACATTGCTAGCTTGTATAACACTGGGGATACTGGAGACACTAACAATAGTATACTGATACTATATACTGTACTGAACAGCCAAAACATTAAAACACTCAAACATGAACATTATAACCACCTAGTTTTTAGATTCTCCTGGTGCTATGGTGGCTCTGGCCCCTCCGGACATGGGTCTGCAGTGCCTCTTGGGGGGTGCAGCAGTTCCTTTGGGTGCTTTAGGTTGCAGTGTAGGGCCTCTAAATTGGGCGTTTAAAGGCTTGGGCTCTTTGCCTTATGGACCCTGTGCACAGCAGGCTGTGGTGCATGGGATGTTCTAGTACCTTTGTATTGTGAAAAGCATTAGCTTTTTTGTGCAATTTGTGCTTCATTGTTTTTTCTGTGGGATCAGACCAGACAGGTTGGCCTTTTCCCTGCAGGCATGAATGAGCATTGGGTGCATATGATCCTGTCACCAGTTTACTGGTATAAAATTGATAATACTTATAATATATACTATAATATTATAATATAATATATAATATGATAATATATAGTGTGTGTGTGTGTGTGTGTGTGTGTGCGTTATAAATATTTTGTGTTGTTCTGAATGTCTGAACAAAACGTTAGAGCAAAGTTAGAGCAGAATGGTGCTTTATTTGCACAGGGCACTGAAGAGGAGTTTGCCAGGGTGCCATACACGCTAGAAATGCTTCTGCCTAAGGACAATCTATTATAGATAATGACTTAATGCACCAATTTTGGGGGAGGTGAGAGAAAACCAAAGAACCCAGAATCAAACATCCTATCCGCACAGAGAACATCTGCAGCTCCTTGCGCTCAGATTGCACCAAGAACCCTGAAGCTATGAGGCAAGAACATTGCCTGCTGTGACACCAAACCAGCCCCTAAAATTACCTTAGGGTTAAATATGTAGAGTTAATTAATCTTACCTTCCAAAGATGTAAAATGCTCGCAAATTAAAGTTCTCTTTGTTGTATGACTTTTTGCCAAGTCAGTTACTACACATCCTTGTTTTGTTAAAAGGTTCTTCATTAGTAGCAGCTGTGGGTGAATGAATGCAGACGTTCTAAAGAATATTAAGCCAATTAGAGACTTGACTAACTAATGAACAAACAACTCTCCAGATATTAAATGATACAATGTTTTCAAAATGCTCACTTAACATGTCAACACAGGGCTGCACAAAGGACAGCGCTAATCAGTTGCATTAGTGATGCGCACTAATGATTTGCTTTTGAGTCAGTTAAAATCATAGCATGAGCGAATTTAAAATGCAGTTTGATTAATTTGTGTTCTTTAAACAGCAATTGTATGTATGAGAATAAAAACAGGAAAGGGTGAAAATGTGTAAAAGAACACAAATGATGAAGTGAGGCTATCCATTATCATGCTCTTCTATTTCATAAAGGCTAATGTTGATATTGTTATTAGTCTTTCAGCCGCTACCGCTGAGGGGTCGCCACAGCAGACCATCAATCCGCCCAACAACTTGACACAGGTTTTTAGGCAACCCTCCCGTTTTATCCGGGCTTGGAACCGGCACTGCATGCAGTGGCTGGTAGTATGGGTTGTGGCAACCCACCGGTGGCGGGATTCTAACTCGGATCCTCAGATCCCCAAACCAACAACCTAGAACCTTAGCCACCTGAGCTACCACTCCCCCTTATAAGGGCCAATAAATACAATAAATAAATAAATAAATAAAGCAAGAATCTAAGTGGATTACTGATGTGAGGCTGCCTCTCAAATGTCAGTGAAACTGTGGAGGTAAAAATTCTGAGACAAACCCGAACAGAAACCTCCAAACATTTTACAGAAAGTGAACCATGCAGGGAACATTGATTATTTGACACTCCTGCTTAACAGTGCATGTCAAGGTAGACCTTAAAGATGATTATAGTCCTTGACAACTTGGTGACATAAATACTTTCCCCTTAAATTTAGGTAAGTTTAGCAGGCAGACTCCAGTAGACAGATCCAGTCACTGGGATAATCTGTCAAAAGTTGCAAACTTGGTCAGAAATTGTGTCACTTTACTGAAGGTAAGCACTGAGTCAGAGCCTGATCACAACTAAATCCTGCAGCATGGATCTTTCATACTTAAGAATAACTGCAGTTGTGATTATAATTACTATATGTCACACAATTGAGACAGTGAAATTTATTAGACATAAGTAACGCTTCTAAGTACGGCAGCCAGTTCTTTAGTAATTGCTACTTTAGTTCGTATGCAGCAAGTTGATGACAGTCAGATGAGCTTAGACATAGTGTCTCCTGCTGCCTAAATGAGACTGCATATGTGTTAATGGAGTGTATATGCCTGCTAAGAGTGCCAGGCCTGAAATCATCATTGAAAGTGTTTGTGTCATGCTGTTTCCTGCTGCTGCACATGGATGCCGTAAAGATTTGTAAAAAAAAAAAAAAAAAAAACAAGACTCATCCTTTCTTCCATACAGTCTCGCACCTTTTATGGACTGTTATATGCTCATTTCAGGACTCTTACTCACCCCAAGCTCAAACTGGATTTCCTTTCAAAACACTTGCAACTGTATGACTTCATAGCATTTGAGTTCTATAAGAGGGATGATTTATGATTCCACTTTCCCGTGTCGCTCAGAGGATTTTTTTTTTCCCTTTTGTGTCTGATTCCTCTAATATTTTCTTCACCATGTCATCTCAGGGAGATTTCTTTGCCATTGTTGCATCTGACTTACTCATTATGGCTCTAAATATACCTCCGGATTTCTGCAAAGCTGCTTTGGGAAAATGTTCATTGTTAAAAGGACTATGCAAGTAAAACTGAATCGAAATTGATTGAATTGAGGTGGCATAGCTCCAGGCTTAAGTTTATTGGTGAGCTTAGGTTACCATCTCACATGTTTCTCACAGTTTCCTCGAGGTTTCCCAGTTTCCTTCTGATTCTAAATTGCCCATAGGTATGAATGAGTGTGTGAATGTGTGTGCATGCTGACTATCATCACATCCAAATGTATTTTGGATTTATCCTGCCTAGGATAACGAGGTTGCTAAAGATTTAATTAATTAAGTAGGTAAGTAATTCAATTAATTATTGAATTAATTTGAATTTAATTGTCTTTAACTTTCAAAAAAGATAACTGCTACAACAAGCAGTAGACACTTAATTATTATGTCTAAGTAAAGATAAGCTGGCTGTGGAAAAAGACTTGTGAAAAGTATTGTAGTTCTGGAACACTTGGTGTTCAGAAGGTCACCTTGTTCAATCACTGATCTGTTAAATCACTTCTGTCACTGCTGACCTGAGCACAGTCCTCCGACACTCTTGAAAACGCTTGCAAGGCTCAGGGCCACATTACTCAGCAACTTTTTATTTTAGAGGTAGTCCACTTCAACCATTCAAGTTGTAAGTCTTTATCTGCCAGTCCTGATCATGGAGGATATTCAGTATTTGGCATTTGAGATGAAGAACCTCAAATATTGACACATATAGCGATATTTGGACTCAGACATTGCAAGACATTGCAAATGGGCCGTAAAGTTAATATTCACAGACAAGGGTATTTTTATGCATCGAAAATTCAACTGTAGATCCAGAAAGACAATCGTTGTTTTTTTTTCTCTCAGTTGTCTTTTGCTTTATGTTTGCTTACATCAATATTTTATAGTAGTCCTCTTGCACACTTACTGAGGAGTCCTGAATGTGGGGTAATTTTATCTTCATGAGCCATGGACAGACTATAGGACATGGAGATTTTCTCATTAGCATACCTGAAATTACACTAGATCTCAAACCATGAAGTATTATGGGTTACTAGAAAAACAGAGTGAGACGGGGGGGGGGGGAATTATTAAAACTGTTGGTTGGGAACTCGCGGAAGTTCTAAAAATATCATTCAGAACCTACGGAGAGATGTAGAACACAGGATTTTTGGGCTTATTCATATACTGTCAATGCTAATGTTAAATCAGATTTTTTGTTGACTCTAAGGAGAGAAAAGTAATTATATTGCTTGAGGTAAGTCTTTTACAGACATGTCAAACTTAAAAGAACTACTTGACGGTAAATGCCACTGCTTTTAAAGATATATATATTTGCAAGCAACGATGAGTGGGCCCAAGCACATTGTGCCATCGCCCCCCTGGGCGCACCAGAAAGACAGTGGGCACAGCAGGCAAATGCATTTAAAGGGGACATACCGATACCATTATGACATGATTTTAGAATTGGGAAATTTTATGTCAAGACCTTCAAAATGCCCCAGATGCTGGGAAAAACATCACACTATGATGACACAGAAAGTTATTACCCACGTTTCAGCATAAGTTTAAGGCATTGTCACAGGTTACTAGTTTAAGATATCAAAAATCCCTCCTCAATTTTGCATCCTTAATGTCTTGAGATCACATAGGCCCGGATTGGTGGCGATCGTATAAATCCCCTAGGAAGAATGTATCAAATTCCATTGAGTGCGTTTTGCAAATGACTCAAAATAACTGATTTCCTGTTGAGCTGAGCCCATGACATGCAATGTGAAAGTTGTTCATCTCAATGAGCTTTAAATATGTACTGGGTTTTGCATAGGGTATACATGCAAGGGTGTATGAGCTATGCCACGCCCGGAGGCCAGCCACTCAGGAATCCTAATGACAGCAGATTCTAACATGTCTGTCTATTTTCATGATGTTTTGTGCATGCCAAAAAAAAATCCTTAGAAGAACACATACTATTATGACATAGGGCTGATGTCATAGTGCTTGGGCCCTAAAAAAATTTAAAGAGAGCGAGTAAGAGAGAGGAAGAGAGAGATAGACAGATACCTTCTCTGGTTACAGTGAGTAATGCTCTCATTTGTCTGCTGCTGTACTCACAAACACAGACCCTAGATCACCACCCTTCCTCCAAGAGTGCTTTAAAATATAAAATTCACCTATCTGTCACTGTGCCATGGAGCATTTGTGATGATTCACTGCTATATTATGTCCTGTCTGTGGTACACCTGGGGAATAAAAAAAGAATTGTAAATTATTTTGCCTAGCTGTTTTTTTTTTTCTTTTTTTGGAAGTTGTTCCACACATGTCAATTTAAAAGGTGTCCCAAATGATTCCATACATAAGGGAAATTAACACTTTATAGAAAGAAAAAAAAAGAACCAAAACAGCTACATGATTGCAATTCCTTTCTGAACACTTTTAGAGTCTTTTCTCCCTCTCATGTACGCATGTAACTTCACTTTGTTCTTTTAAATGATCTTTGTGCTGTATCTTTTTTCTGTTACATAG
>JAOVVA010000009.1:6101061-6121602 GCA_028565275.1 Leiocassis micropogon | reverse complement strand
TAACATCTTCCATGGTTATATATTGTTCAATGCAAGTATCAAGTTCTAAAGTAATAAGTAACAAGTATTAAATTGTGCAGGTACTGTGCAGCATTGAACATCACGGTAATAGACTGTTTGGCTATGATACTGCAATTTTCTTCCCGTCATGCCCTAATTAATATGTAGACAAGATAAATATAATATCTAGTTTAAATGTTCAAACTGAGAACTCCACAAAAGACTGTTCTCTTTTCATACTGTATTCAAATAAGATAAGTTGGGATAATATAAACTTTATTAATCCGGAAGGAGATTCTTGTGCCAGAGTACTTCAATACACACACACACACACACACACACACATACATTGATAAATAAAATAAATAATGTATTAATAAATATAATAATAATAATAATAATAATAATAATAATAATAATAATAGTATTATACACGCCGTAAAAAAAACAAGCCATCTGTAAAAAAGTTTAGTAAGCTTTTTTTAAGTTTACTCGACTTTTAGAGGACTTTGCTGGCCAAACAAAATATTTTACATTGCTGTTTAGTTGACAACATGTACCCAGTTCAAAATCTTAAGTTGACTCAACTTGTAATTCAAATATTTAAGTCAGCTCTAGTAGTATTGGTTGTGGGCTCAATTAATTATATTTCTCTAGGGCTGACTTAGCCCAACTTTTCATCTACTTAAAAAGGCAAGTTATGTCCCATTTTAGGCCATTGATGCAGTTGGTTCAAGTGATTGTTTTTCTATTAAAAACAAGTTAGCCCAACAATATCCCAACAATAAAACACATAAACATTACTTTAAAAAAAAACTTTATTCTTTCAAAACAAGTCAAAATAGTCTTCAATTTTCCTTCTAGCATAAAAGGAAGGAGTTATAATTTTTCATGGCCACAGGTAGAAAAGGCCTCCTGTAGCATTCTGGGGTGTTCCTCTGTAGTTTTAGTGTACGAATGAGGGTGCTCTGGTGGTCTGCTCTAGAGGTGTTATTCATAATACTGAGCAGTTTCCTCAACATTCTACACCTTCACTAACATCTCACGTTCCCAGGACAGAACCAACTTTAATGACTTCAGGTTGCTGCTACATTATTTAAGGTTCTGCAGCTATTAAATTCTCCTGTGAAATAGCAAGATAATTTTATTTAACTGCAGTACTTATCAGTAGTTATAATAGTCAACAAATCAAATCACATTCCTGGTAAAGTGTGGAAAAGCCATAGAAATTACAACAATTTATTGTATGAATTAAGTAATAAAAAAGCGATTATCATTTTCCCAAACTTCACTCTAATCTTAATTGTTCATAACATTTATTAATACTTGCACGTTTTATAGGTTCATTCAAAAAGCAGAATTTACTGCTTGTAGTGAAGCCTTTTTGCAGATGTAGGGGGAAATTATAAAAAATGCCAGCTCAGCTGTTAAGTTGTAGTTGCTGGTGAGAAAGTGGCTGAGTTCAAATATCAGTGCTGCCAGTTGCCCTCTTGAGTAAAACCCTTAATCCTCAATTTCCCCACTATATGATTGGATTGTGTTCTGTCTTGCCTGCCACTGTGTCACTGTGAATCTGCCAAATGAATAATGCACATGTAAGCATCACAGTCACAGTTTCTTCACTTAGTTCTGCAAACACTGTGCTAATTGCACTGGCTCCAGTCCTGGCCTCATTTCTTCTAGCACTTCAACAAAGTAACATTTCTCTTCACAAGAACAAATCCACTGTTCTTTGCCTTGCCATATATTTCAAATAATGCTCAGTAGCCAGAATATGATCATACTTATTATTATACAATGTAAGCCTAGTGCACTGGTGAACTAATGACACAAAATGAAAATTTTATTTAAAAAAATAAAATATAAAGAAGGGAATCTATCTCATATTCCTAAAGAGTGCAAACAGAGCGTTATAGGCATTAAAAATGAGCACATAGTTCCATAAAGTCCCACACATAATGGTATTCATGAGTGTTGAACAGTAAAGGGAGCAGGCAGAGATGCACTTAAGTTTCACAAACACCAAGCACTGAGATAGGAGCGACTACTTTCCTTTTATTCACCAGGCTCTATATTACTCAGGAAGATGCAAATCAAGGCGTCTTGCATTTATTTATCATGACTACATTTGCTGATATTACTCTGCAGGTCAGCCAGCCTCACACCTTCATTTAAATGTCGTGTGTAAACAGGATGTAATCACATGACAACAACTAGCATCAATTCAGGAAATTTCAGCAAATTAAGGAAAATGTTAAATAATGACCCTGATTGAGTTAGATGTTAGATTCTTCACTAGAAGAAGATTATTCACTTCTCTATGTGTATCGCTATTTATGAGAATCAGACATTATGTACTTGTATTTATATGCAGCTATTAGTGAGAGTTATATTAATTAGTGAGATTTATATTAATGTACCATCAGTAATGTAATCATTTCATTCTTTGTTAATCTTGAATTCCCGTCTTTGCAGTGTGCCGTGGAATTTATAGACTTCTTCTTCTAGGGTTAATACAAGAAAAAAAAATCCACTACTCTCAGTTCCACATTGGTGAAAGGGTTGGCTGTGTGCCATCTGGCACATCAGGTGACAGATACATCCCACACTGGAGATATAGCCGTCGTTTCTGTGGCAGTTACTTACGGGATCAGGTTTCCAACACCCCTGCTCCCACCAACACCACACTGCAAATACAAAAACATCCAGCACAACTATCACTTTAAAACTTACGAACGTACGAACATACAAACAAATAATTACCAACATTTATAATAAAGCTTTCCACAAAAGCTTTCTAAATGTGCATTTTGAATCAAAGTTTTTGGGGCTCAGCACGGACCACTAAGGTTAATAAGGATGAGGAAGATGAGCTGAATATGAACTCCCATGGTTCTGGACACCATTGCCAAACTATTTGGTCGAATTGAATCTTAAGAGAATGCTGCATGGGCATTTTTAAGTATGTGTTTGAGGGACATCCTGCTGAGACCATTGCTCAGAAGCAGCAGGGTGCATTTCAAACTGAGAGAAAAAGAGCAATAGTCCAGGGAATTTGTGTGTGTGTGTGTGTGTGTGTGTGTGTGTGCGTGCGTGTGTGTGAGCGTGTGTGTGTGTGTGTGTGTGTGTGTAGGTGGGAGGGTTGGGGGTGTTATGCACTCATGTTATTCTAACTGGATGGGAACTGATTGTTTCAGCATTCCGGTGGTTTGACCTTGTGAGAACAATTTGATTGCTTTTTGTTATGAAAAACTGCAGCTTTTATTCATTTATTTTTTAACAAAGAGCCCAAAGTACCGTGTCCCTCAAGGGCAAGGCACAGGGTTTAAAAATGACTGTGTGTGTGTATGTGTGTGTGTGTGTGTGTGCGTGCAGGTGTATGTGTCATTGTCAATGTGCATGCTACCAGCCCAGACCATTAGACCATATGGCTCCAGTCCTCATCAGGATGAAAGCAGGAGGAACAAATCTGCAGTGATTACCTCATACGTCTTTTCATTCCAAACAGTTGTTTCAAAGCATCTGCCGCTGCACCCCATGATCATTTCCCTGTCTCCCTTCAGATTCTGCCCATTACTTCCAGATTAACTGTGGGAGCAACCGGGGCAAGCACTCTTGGCCCCATCCTTAAGCCTACAGGAAGATTTGGAAACAGGATGAGCTTGCATTAAAGTTAGAGAAAGAGAATAAGCATGGGAAGAGGGTGGATGAAGGAAAGCCAGAGGGTCAGAGGTCTCGCTGGATGCAGTTTTAATAAAGGGGTGAGCTCAGTTATAAATACATTCAAAACAAAGTATCATTAAGGACAAAATAAATTTTAGGACATACGGGAAAGGGAACAGAAGGTGAGAGGTCAATGTGGATTTTGAAAAAAAAAAGTTGAATTAGACACAATGAGTTTGGCAGAAGAGGACAAGACTGGCCCGAGGCAAAAGTCCAACTTATTCACTTCAAAGAGCTCACTTCTCTCTCTCTCTCTCTCTCTCTCTCTCTCTCTCTCTGTCGATCTCTTCTTCATCTCCTTCTTCTTTCTCTGTCAGAAACCTTCATATTTTTCAAGATTTGTGGTGTTAGTTATACTGAATATATGAGGATGCATACTGCATGTCCACTAGAGGGCAGTGAATTTCCAAATAGAAATCTGCACACTGAATAAAATTACTGTATGGCCAAAAATTACATTTACACAATTATTCTCCTATAAATATTATTCATCTTTGCACTTCAGCCATGAGGTAAAACTTATGAGAAGTCTAAACATAGTGTAGTTTATCAAAGAGAAAAACTGCATGAATACCCATCTGTCAGGTAATATCACACTGTATAAACACTTGTGCTTTGGAATATTCATAAAAAATGTAAAGATTTATATAAAACCAAGTGAGAGACTAAGCAATACTGTAACAGTTATTTTGGGTCAGAAATGGCAGTAAATTTGTGTGCTTATGTCAGGCATAAGCACGTGCCAGCTTCAGAAATGAAAGCAGTCTTACAGTCAACGAGTCAATTACTTCACTAAATAAATGATTTTAAATGGGGTTCAGCATTTTTTTTTTTACTGATAAATATTTGTTCTCTATTCTGTTCTGGAACAAAGGTGATGATGCATAATAGTCAGATAATAATGGTCATTGTATATAATAATCATTGTGCATAAAGTGTATTTTTCAGCTTTGGTAATGTATTAGGTGAAAATGAGTGATTGCTGATTTGATCTGTGGTTTATTTCTCTCTAGTGTTTGTTTTTAACAGAGAACAGATATTATAACATTACACACAAAGAATATAAATGAGGTGTTTGTATGTGTGTGTGTGTGTGTTGTTCTTTTTTGAGGGAGATTTGAAATATTTAGGTGTTATAATAGCTCAGTAGTTATAGCCTCATTTCAGCTATGTAGCTAAAATAAACTGATTAGTTTATGTGATGTTTGTGATAAAATGAGAAAAGCTACACTCTCATGTTTCATCGGTCGGTCACATTTTATTCTTACACCACCTGTGAAGTGCTTTCTGAAGAATGAAATACCTGGACCAGTAGGACCATGCTTTATAGTTTAATTTCTTTCTTTTGTTTTATAATAGCTTCCAGCACAGATGGTAAGTACTGTAAACCAATATTTTTTTTTGTTCCTGTTCTGTCTTGGTTACAATACGTAGCTATATGAGCATTTTTATTAGCT
This sequence comes from Leiocassis micropogon, assembly GCA_028565275.1. Classification (NCBI taxonomy): domain Eukaryota; kingdom Metazoa; phylum Chordata; class Actinopteri; order Siluriformes; family Bagridae; genus Leiocassis; species Leiocassis micropogon. Next base: position 6,116,422 of record JAOVVA010000009.1, on the reverse strand, counting down.
TTCTAGGCTTATCTTTTTCATTGTGTGTATGTAGGGATTTTTCTCTCAATTCTTCACGACAGAGCAGTACTTTACACTTCTGTTATCTCTGCATCTGTAAACCTTGTTTAAATAGATTTCATGAATATTACTATCAATGTATGCACATATACATTGGATTTCTCATTAAATTAAATTTCGCTGGAAATTTTTAATAAAACCAAGTGCTTGGGAGCTAATAACAAAATCTGGTTATTATCCCTTTTGTTTGAGATCACTGGGGGAAAAAATTGTCCTAATAAATGTCATTTTAACTGGACTAGAAAGGTTCACCCTGTGACATAAACTGTTAAAGTCTCATTGGAATAATAAGCATAGCATCACATAAAAATTTAGCAGGTACGCTTCAATATTCAGCTTAAATGTAAATGGATTTTTAAATATATGTATATAAGATTATTCTAATAGTAGATCAAAGAGGAAGAAGATAAAGCAGTTCCTCGATGTTCTGATGAGAAATAGATATTAAAGCAAATGTGATATGATTGCATTATATCCAATTTCACACAAATGTTTAACACAAATTTTAATCCACACCACTTTCTGCAGACTCTTACCTTTTTTTTTTTTACAGCTTGTACAGCAACTGTAATAAATATGTTGATTCACTGAATATCAGATAAACTTCCTTGTTTTGACACCAGAGGGCAGTGTTATTATGTTTATTATCTGGAAGTGCATTGCTCTACCTTGCTGAGGTTTTTAGGTTTAGAAACTAAACTAAACTAACATGCAAGCATGTGGTGTATTGTTACACTGTTGACAATCAAAGATAAAAGAGGTCTTGTTTATGTATAGTTTTAAAAAACATGCCATGCAGTTATTTATTGCATGTATTCAGACAGGTACAGTTAAATGCTCCTCACAGTGTTGATTAAGTGTTTGTCCTTTTTTCCCATCAGTTTCAGTCACTGGAAAAAAAATATATAGATATGTTTTTATTTATGGACAATTTGTCTTAGGCTTTTGTCAAAGTAGAAACTTTTGATTAACTTTTGCTTTGATTGATTTTGTAACAAGTGATAGTGTATTAAAAGAGTCACCATATTGATATCTCAATCATTTATCCAAAGGTGAATGAGTTGTCACTGGATCTGTGGATCATCTGTTGTGTTTGAAGACTTCATTGCTGACCTCTATAAATACATTAATGAACACACTGGCATTGTGTCCGTTGTTTTGTTGGTTTTAAATCAACTGCTACAGAACAATGTACCACACCATTCTGACTGACACCAATGAAGCTTGACGCTAAATAGGCATATATTTACAAACAAGCACTTAAGTCTAATTGAATTCATTTACATTTTTATGAGCTGTTCCATTCCGGCAACAGGCATCTGGGGAAAACAGATGGGATGAGAATTAAAGAGTGAATAGCCACATTATGAGTGTTCAAAGGGACAGAACCTGGGTTCATTTCTGCCTTGCTCTCATAAGGACACTACATGTTGGTGATAGTTGTCAGCTAATGACTGAATCATATGGACATGGAGAAGGCATGGTGCCAGTCTCCTCCCCACATCAGTCACCAGTCCAGAGTGGTGGTTAATGCAAAGGAGTGGAACTACACACAAAGACGGCAAAGGAAATGGGAAGGGGGAGTCGGTGGGCGTTCAGGTCAGGGCAGAGGTGCATTAGAGGGAGGGTTTCTTTCAGAGAGGGCACTTAACTGGCTAAGAATGCACAGGAGAGGAAAGGGGTAGGGGGTACACCAGCAAAGAAAGGCAACAAGTACAAAGACTAGTAATAGGCATGAGTTTTTGCTGTCTCCTACTTTGAAAGCTTTACAGTACTCGTATTTTCTCCAAAGATGGATTGCATTGTATTGAAATAATCCACATCAGTAGGACCCATATGGTTCAGCCATTTAACCGAACAGATTGGCGCTTTCTGTAGCACAGACTGAATGCTAATCCCTTGCTTTTTGAGTCTCACATGGAGTCCAGACCCTATTAACAGGAATGTGCCTAGTGTCGGCGGTCCGTAGCTCCTCAGGCCACGGGATGCAATGATGGGCAGCACAGCCGATCCCCATGTGACCACCTCGCTCATATTGATTCCCCTCCAATGCCTAATTCTATTAATCAGAGCAATTTCCCTGTGGGCAGTGGTTTATTTCACTCATCAAATGCCTGATGAAATCTTTAGACACCATGAATTAGGGCCAATCACAACAAATAGCTGATAGTGTTAACCAGTCACAAGCTGAGCAGAGGCAGCGGTCCACTCTAATTTGAAAGCTAGTGAGGTGATAATGCGGTGTGTCATCCTTTTGTGGGTGCGCATTAATGCTGCTGCCTGAGATGGCAATTGACGGCAAATCGACTGCTTCCAGAGCCAGAAGAAGAAGATAAAATTGGAGTGATGCTGAAAATAAAGAACATTGACTGGCAAACTGTGGAGTGACTGCGGACTTTAATCCATTATTGCTCCTGATGGGGAGGGCTTAATGCATCCCTGTCTTACGCAGCATTTACATGTAGCGCCGCACTCCTCTGTCTCTGTGTAGAACTGAAGTCCATGGCAGAGTAACAGCATTAAGTGACTGACTGCACCTAATTGATTTGCCTGTAGAAAGGGTCAAAGTTGGCTATAGTGTGTTGGAACTATAGATTTTTCTTTTCTTTCACAGATGTTCATACAAATATGCATAGCCATACCCAGATGTGTCCAGGCATGCCATAAATAAATATAAAATTGTGTAATTTTCCATCAATCTGCTGTGGATATTAAATGTGAAAATCCTATTTTTGGACAGACTGGTGTAAAACCAAAGCCACCTCTAAACACAGAGAATAAAATATGCCTTATCGAAATGTATTGCCATATTTACATTCACAAGGGACACCAATTTAGTCTGTTCCATCTTCAAACACTACTCCAATATTCCATAAATACAGTATGAATATAAAGCATCAATAAGAAAGTGCAGCAGGCTTTGGCCTCCACAATACAAAAATACAGATATAGAATATCTAGTTGAGGATTCTGGGTGATGAGCTTCAATCAAGCTAGGAGATGAACTACGCACATTTCAAGAACCTCACAAATACACTTTCATTACTACATTAAACTATGTCTATCTTATGATTGCTAAGGTTTAGATAGAATATCCCTGTCCTAAGAATCTTTGATGCACACACAGGTTCCTTATTTACCTACAAGGACCGCCTGTGTAATAGGCAATTGCTTCTAAATCCCAGCAAACAAACAACAGAAGCCAAGAAAGACTATTTGCCTAGAGTAGGTGTATGCCTCATTGTCTTCCTATATTGAGTACTTTTAATAAATACATAGCTGACGATCGTGCAAGCTGCCGAAATAATTGCATATAGAATGGTGAGATATGTAGAGGTCTTGCCCCCAGCTGAACACACGCATACTTTTGCATTGGTGTGAAAGGGTGGGGGGTTCTGTGAAAGCTCTGGCATGTGTGTATCTGCTCACTACATGTTGTTAGCAGGAAACAGCTGTTCATTTGGAGCTGCCTGCACCTTACCTTGACCCTAGTTTGGGCTGCGTGGAGCAGAAATTAGCCACATTACGCCAGCCCTGCTGCATGCAGCCTCCGTGTGATTCTGGTCACATTCTCTCCATTACCAAGGCCTCTCTCTCTGATTAAGCATGACACACTCACTAACATGCCAAATCACTGCCTCAGAGTCCTGAGCTGAACACACACAGACACACATACACATACCTACACACTCAGCTTCTACCAAACACACACACACAGTGGCAGGCAAAGATTACTTGCCAGATCTTCTCACAAGCCTAAAATGCCAACCTGAATAGAAAACAAGCTATTACTTCCAATTGTTTCATTTAGTTATGTTTGATTTGAGATTTAGGGATCTCTTCTGATCCTGCAAACTTGTGAACCTGGAAAATAAGCACAGAGAAATTCACTAGGGTTTTCAGAGAGTTTCAAAAGTACATTATGTTAAATGGGAAGGAATGACATATGATCCTAAGATCTTTTTGAGGATAATATTGAAGATTTTATTACCTGGTCTAAGGCTTTGAGAGCATGTTAGTAGCACCAGTACAAACACTAAATATCAGTGACACATTTGTGAACATGTTACCCTTATAGAATTTAAGGTCAGACCTAAAAAACCTACAAAGTATTAACAAAGTATTAGTGCATATTCTCAAATTATTATTTAATAATGTTTGTTGAACCACACAGCAACCAATGAAGCATTCAAGCATGAACCAGTGAGAAACAGGTGCAGATGACCGATGACCAGGTTGGTTATTTGTATACTAGTGATGCTAAATGCTGAATGGTTGGAATGGACGAGAGGGGAAATGAGGTTGCCGCTGAGGTTGTTACATAAACAAGTGTTTTTTTTTTTTCAAATTTAGGGCACTTTTAAGACTTTTTCTCATATATCTATATCTATATCTATATATATATATATATATAGAGAGAGAGAGAGAGAGAGGATTGTCTAGTGTTTTTGAAAAAAAATTGTATGCTCTCTTTCTTTCTTGCCTTATCTTATTGAATATATCTGTGCCTCAGATAGGATGGATATTGCCTGTTAAACAGCTTGTGTAAGACGGCACTCCTTCACCAATACACCGTTAAAATATGTTTTGAAAAATCCATTCACACACTTTTATTGACTTGCGATTCAAAAGCGTAAAAAAAAAATCCACTGAATCACTTGTATTTCCTTTTAAATATTCCCTTAAACAATCGCCTGCAAAGTCTTATTGATTGGGCTGATTTAAAAGTACCTGAGGCAGGGTGTCTTTAATCCGAGAGCTCTTTTAAAAATCACCTGGTCCGACAAATGGGACCTTTTAAAGGAGTATAATGTGTTCTTAAATTATTTTATTGATGGGAAGTGGGATGGCCGCGGCAGGTACCTATACAAACGCCCATGGCACACTGTGAAAGGGTCAATTTGTGCTCCATTTTCCATTTCTTCGTTAGCTGTCTTTAGAGCCATGCTGTGCGGCTCAATAGGGCTGCAAGAAACTTCAACCCTCACGCATTTACTACTGCCTACCACAGCTTAGATGCAGATTATTAAACATTTTCATGTTAAATAATGATTTAGCATGAATGGGTATGGTAAAGTGGGTATGGTGGGCTTTTAAAACACAAGAAAGATTTTGATAAACAAATATATGTGTTCACAAATGTAGTCAATTAGCTGGAGGCAGTAACAGGAATGAATATGTTTCTATTAAACCTATAATTTCTTTGGTTTTGTAGACCTATTCTTAATAATTAGCACTTATGTGTTTTTATTTGTTGATTTACACACAGATTGTACTGCAACTACCTTCGAATATCAATTTGTCTAAAAACATACTTGTCATGTAAATCTCATTCTGAAAACAAATGACATTTGTTGGACATTTGACATGTGGGGAACTTAGGACTAATCTGTTAATTAGCAATGCTGCTTGTCAAATAAATCAATTGCTCAGAGCACAAACTGACACAACCTCATTGTGCCAACCTCATTATCCAAACAATGATGCTGTATCTATGTTATTTCCTGCTCACGTGAGACACATATTCACTCTCAGTGAGCTGTCAGTTGTGTTTTATTAAGTGTGCAAAAGAGCAGTTTCACAATCTAGCATACATTAGAGCAGAGCTGCATAGCAAATCTATGTAATTTAACATTTTTACCTAAATCTAATCTAGGAACAGTCCTTACATCAGCTGCAAATGTATTATAAATGTATTGTAAATGTGTAATAACACACATCGTAACCATGTAGACTAATGTGCCATATGCTTTAAAATGATGGTGTTGAAGCAAAAGGTTTATTAGTGTAAAAGTCGGCATGGGCTTTTTACAAGCAGTGTGAATAAAAGTCTAAAATGACAGGTTAAAATGCACTTTCACTTACATTTAACCCTGCAGGCAAGCACTTCAATTTAATAATGCAGTTCATGTTGGTAAATGAGTCCTCTCTTAGAGTGCATTAAGGAATCAAGCACGATGCATTCTCTGTTTTTTTCTATCAAACTGAGAATCAATAGGCATGTGATAAGAAAGTGCAGTCCATGCAATGAACAGCGAGGGGCGACTAATAGGCCAGACTGTTTTACGAACAGGCTAATTAACCGCCGCTGGCCCTGACAGGCACTAAAGTGGTGCTTTTGTGCTTCAGCAGCCGCCATTTCAGGATTGACAGGCGAACGCACTGCAGATCAGAAGGGAAATGCACTCTCAAGTAGGTGCTAACTGCAGGTAACACTTACAAATGAGGAACAAGTTGGCCATCACTTAGTGACAGTTAAACCCCCATTTGTTGCCATGGAGGATGAAAAAAACTGCACTAATGAATGATGAGGCATTTTTTTATCAACGAAATTCTACACATGAATTGCATAGCATTTTCTGTTTATAAGGTTTTGCACTACTGAATAAACTGTGGCAGGGAGATCTTTAAATTATTAACATCCTTAAACAGAACAAGGAAAAAGAGATCGTATAAACAAAACAATACACAACAACATGGAGAAACTTGCTTTTAATTAATTTCTAAATTATTATTATGGAATATTATTAAAACTATTGTTGCCTTTGACCAAATAAATTACTACATAAAGCCAACATGGATTTGTACTATAATGTGCAACCAGGATAATAGTACCAAAAGTAAAAAAAAAAAAAACAGTTTTCCTCCTCCATAGCAACAAGCTCTGTGGAAGGATAGCTAAAGAAAAGAGACAGATCAGATTAGATAAAATAGGACAGCAGCATGATCGAATGGGATGTGTAGCTTTTGATATTTTGGTCAATTTTACTAAAATAAATATAAAGCACTATTAAAATATTTAATTCAATTTTACATTTGTTTAAGCTAAACACACACTTAGATATGTTGATAGATAAATATTTTCTTTCAGTGTAATTTTTTTTTTTTTTCAGAATATATTAACCTGGTTCTGCCTGTCTGGTTGTCTGTTACAGGTGGATCTAAAATCATGATGTAACCTCACCAAACATCACTAAAAACATGCTATATTATCTGTGGAAACCAGTCAAATCTGATAAACTTCAAAAAATATCCCTATCCCTACTGTATCCCTATGTCTCTATATGATCGCTATTTCTGTGTAAATGCACACAGAGCTGTTTCTCCAATTCTAAACATGCTAAACATGTTAACACAACTGATGTTATGTGTGTGACTGCACTTTCCTTTAAAAGATCTTTGTGCTGTATCATGTAAGGTAAGCTATGTACTATATGTTTTGGGACCATCTGTATATATGCTATAAATCCCCCTCCCACAATTTTGTTAAAATGTATCAATCAGACTGCAGTTGTGTTTCTGGGAATGTAAATATTCAATTTAGTATTTAGTTTAATTTTAGTTTAATCCTGCTTTGATTGTGTTTTCTAGTGTTACATGCTGCCTGCAAATGGGAACTAGTAAAAAAAATGCTTTTTGTTGCACAATACAGATTTTTTTATTACAAAGACTGTTAATGATCGAATGGGTAATTTGTAAATTTGTTGATTGTGTAAAGTTGTTTTGTGACAATGTTAATTGTTAAAAGCGCTATATGAATAAAATTGAATTGAATGATTTTTTTTTAAAAATATTTTAAAAAACTCACAAAATTTTCATTGTACCGCATCTTCAGCCTCCTATTAGAGTAAGTAAAGTAAAGTAAAACTGAAGTAAAACTTCAGCCTTAGTTTTACTTTCACTTCTGTGGTTAAGGACAATATCAAGGAAGTCAACAGCTGCTGGGATAACTGCAGTGGCAATAACAAGTTGAAAATGTTCTGTTTCTTAGCTTCAACATTCTCCAAAAGTCCATCGAAACCAATTAATTAAATGATGGCAGCTTCTGGTTTGCCCACCCAGTAGTTGCACTTCACTGATCATGTGACAAAAAGAAGTGATGTGATTGGCTGTTTAAGGATGTGTCGCATGCTGCTATGAAATTCTGTCTTCACTGTCATTACTAAAAACATAAAAGTTACATACTAAAACGGTACATATAGTGATTTTATTTGTTTTTTACTGATCTAAGACAGCTATTTGTAAAGCAAATTTTAACCAATTTTTTATAACAACCAGTTAAATTTGACAAGCTCAGTTCAAACAGCTTGGGAAAACTGAATAAATGCAACAGCAAAGGCAGAACATAGTGAGCAATTGTGACCCTGCACTAAAGTAATGGTAATAAAAAGCACGAGCAACACAGACTAAACAGTTCTACTGTTGCAACAATGGCCTGAGTGTAATTCTCCTACCGTGAAGCTGTTGAGGTTGCACCAGACTTCAGTGTGTAGGGTTAAGGTGCAGCGTGTCTGGCTGTGAGAACATGCTGCACAGCGAGAGACCGAGTGCTAAATGGACTGCAGTGGGCTTGCACAAAACCACAGTCTGTTGGGTGGATACAGCCAGTGACCCGTGAAGACCTTTCTTTCTTTATTTCTTTCTTTATAAAGATTAAAAGGAGTTAGAGGACAATTCTGAATGAACTAAGAAAGTGCTCACTTTGGTGTTATGCATACTGACAAATTTATGAATTAGAAATAGCTTGAATACTAGAGTTTTAATTTAGATATGCAGAATTATTTTGCGATTAATTAACCAAGCACATTTGCGGTTAAATAATTTTCGGATTTTGGCCGAGTGTGAGTTTCATAACAAGGTTTGTCTTTTACCCCACAATCTATGGTATGTGTTATGGAACCATGAAGGCGAGTGTTTCTCATCAAGCACCAATTCATTCGGACAAAATAAAAAATCAATGCTCTGAATGAAAATATTGACGTCTGCTGCGCTGTAATTCTCCCCATAAATGTTTGAATGTTTTATGAGGCAAGTGCCTGCATGAGAACCTGCGCCATGCGTTTCTCCTCTGCTTGGTGACAGAGTGCTTTTAGAGCAATAACTCGACGTGGCGTGGGGTGTTAGCTGAAAGAAAGGTCATGCAGCTTTGCATGGGGCCTGCTGAAAGGCCCACCGGTGCGATTCTAAGCCTTGTTTCCTCTCCACTTCCTGCTGGATTACCTGCTCCTCTGGGCCAGGCTGAGAATGTCTTTCTTAAACTCCACATCAACAGATGTTGCCTCTTTTTTATTTTGCTCACTTAGGGGGATCAAATTGACCAGCGAGAATTAGCAACATGTCTACCCCTGCCAGGAGTATGTGTTGAGGCATTAGTTTGCCTTCACATGTGACCGAGAGCTGCATTGAGCCCAGATTTACTTAATTGTGTATGACGCTGACTATTAAAGGGAGCGGCGACCAGGGCAGTTTTACTCTGGTCCACTGGCTGTACTCCAGCTCTGACTGCTGCTGGTGAATAAAATGCTGATGGCTGCTTAAGCAGTGCTTATTGAGTCTCTCGTAGGACCCCATGAGTCCCCAGGATCAACAATGGCAGCATTAATGGGTAAAGCGCAATGAGAATGTCACCATGGCAGGGGGCAAATGCTGAACAGAGGGCTGTTCCTGAGGTGGTTTGTGTTTCTCAGCATTCAAACAAGGTCTCGTCTGATTATGTGCACTTTCAAGTCTATTTTTTTTATTGCAGGTTGCTTTTTTTAATTCAAAGTCTGTCTTTTTATTGTAATATGACAACTTTTATTAAACCACTGAATTGCTTCAAAAATGATTGAAAAGTGTTTACTGTATGTACTGATTGCATTATTGTAGCACAAATGATATCAGTATCAGAATATTTATTGCACTTTTGCCTTTAGATTATGGATATAACACTATAACATTATTCGTTTAAAATCCCTTCCATCTAGCCCACTATGGAAAACACGTAGGGGAAAAAACAACAACACCAAATTAAAATAGAAATGCAAATTCTGTGAGCAATGGTCTGTGAATGCTGGCTCTCACCGTTCTTCAACCTCACCTACTCGAATTCATAATTCATTACTGATTTCAACTTGAGATGTCCTCACACTGTTATTATTATTATTATTATTATTATTATTATTATTATTATAATTGTTTATACTTGCCGACTTTTAGAGTAATACCTCGATGTGGCGTGGGGTGTTCCCTGAAAGAAAGGTCATGCAGCTTTGCATGGGGCCTGCTGAAAGGCCCACCGGTGCGATTCTAAGCCTTGTTTCCTCTCCACTTCTCCGAATTACCTCTGGACCAGGCTGAGAATGTCTTTCTTAAACTCCACATCAACAGATGTAGCCTCTTTATTATTTTGCTCACTTAGGGCAACTTAATGACCAGCAAGAATTAGCAACATTGTCTAACAGGTACAAGAATGGAGATATGTATACTGCAATTGAACTCTATGTTAGTGACCATGGTCATCATATTTCCTGCTAGAATTATATCCATTAGCTCGGTTCGAAAGACTTCCCGTTCACACTATATCTTTTTGTTGCAGGATCCTGATGTTGCATGATCCTGATCTTTAGCCTCAACCAAATGGCTTGTAAACATTTCTGAACGTAAATAAATAAATAAATAAAAATAAATACATGGATAAATAAATAAATACAGTGCACCTCCTATTAACATTTGTAATTGTGTCTGTTTAGAACACATTATCTGTTCATTCTAAATAACGTATTTGTTTTTATCTTTTCATTAAAAAAGATCCTACTTACATTTACAAAAAGGAATAATTTTATCCTGTAGTATAAGACCACCATATATAACTCATATATTAACTCTGGAATACATATATCAAATGTATTCCTGAGTTAAATGCATCTGGTTCCATTTACTAAGCGTTGTTGGTAAAAACAGGACAAGATAAAACACTGTACAACACTGTGACTCACCAAGACAGCAGTTTGAATAACAGAAATTAAATGCACACCAATTTTGGGCGATGGAGCTACATGATGTTGTCAGATGACGCACATTCTCAGACTACGTTTCTTTCCAGACATCTTTCAGACTGGACCAGAAAAGTTGTCTAACTGCAGAGAACTCCTAACTGTCTGTCCATCAGACCTAGTTATCTCCTAATGATGTGTCCATTTTGACACTTCAGAATCAGTCTCAGAAAATAGCTACAGCGAGAGCGAACACAGAGGGACAGATAGTTTTCCCCTGATATAATTTGCTGCTGCAAATGACAAAACAGAGGAGGGAATAATGCGCAAAGTCAAGTTTAGTGAGAGAGAAAATGGAAAAATTTAGGGCTGTGAGCCACCTTAATGGATATCCTTCCAGCTGCTGGAGAATGGGCTTCAGTAATGCGCCCTTAATGCGCCGCAGCCGTATTTCTCGGAGTGTATCAGGAGAAATGTGCCCTGTCATTTCAGCTAGCAATCACTTAATGGGCCTGCTAAATCTCAGCAAAATAGACAGGCACTGCACTATTTCTGGCTTTGGGAGATGGAATAAAGCTTTGGCAACTTGCAAGAGCTAGGAAAAAAACAAGAGTTAAAAGCAACTTTAAAAAAATAAAAAATAAAAAGTATAAAGTAGAGAGAGCAGAAAGGCAATCCCGTCTATCTCTGGTGTGGCTAATGTTTGTGTTTTGATAAAGTGTAGAGACAGTGACAGGAATTTCAATTATCTAATTACGGTGAAATGAAAAGACTTAAGTGTTGTGATTTCTGCAGTCTTTCATAGATCAATCTAATGTGTGCTCACATTGGAAATGAACCAAAATGGAAGAGGCAAAGGAAGGCAGCACCTCCTCAAATCATGCAATTAAAATGACAAATGAGTTTCTTGATATATTCATCTAAGTGGTTAAGTGGAAGGGTTTTATTCCACATCCACAGCGCTGTCTGGGAGAGACGAGAGGGGGAATCGGCTGCATGCTCTTTTGATTAAGGCCGCTGCTTAAATGCTGGGAAAACGCTGAAAGCACTTGCTGTACAAATTAGCCAACCGATGGATGCGAAATGAAATTCTAAAGAGTTGATTTAGGCATTTAGGGGGGATGCGGCTGGCAACTTAAAGGCCTCAAAAGACATTTTTGAGGCTGCATGCATTATGTTTAAGAGGTCAGGCCCTGGAAACAGGTTTTTATTGTGTGCTATAATGAGAATGGTACTGAAAGGGGCACACAAAATAAAAAACAACAATCAGTCTGATATCTATTCTGACCTTTGGGGAAACTTGTGGACATGTTAGCTAAGGATAGGACAGCTATCTGAAAAGGGGGTGTAGACTAGATGTCAGTAGACGATAATTATTTCTATCCAAAGAACACAGCCTCTGTTAATCATATTTGGCAAATCATTTTGGAAAGGTTGCTTTGTTTTGATGTCGCAGCTAACAATAAAAAATGTTTTCCCCAGTGTAGAGCGTTGAAACTACACAGAGTGTAGAGGGGCCGATATTACATTGTATTTTTTCAATAGTGATTGTGGAAAGTCTACAGATAGTTTTAATTTAAAAGGAACTATATTTGTGATATTGACCCTGTTAACGCCTTTGCACAAAGGGTCAGATTTTTTTTACTTAGCTTGAGTGCTCATGTCATTAAAGCACATGATAGTCTCTGATATTCAAGTAAATATTTTTATTTCTGATAATATTATTTGTCATTTTTAAATATTAATCATTTAAAAAAGACTGCAAAACAGAAAAAAAAACATGCTTTGGACTTCTGGACCCACAATTCTCCATTGTGTAGAATCTACAATGAACAGATGGGTAGTAGTACATACAGCATGTAATCTGAACACATCAGAATTTATATTTTAAGCATCCTATTTAAATACCCTTTACTTACAAATAAAGAATTTTCAAATTGATACAGTACTTTAAGCAATAATTTAGCACAGAGGGAATGAAATCACTTCAGACATTTTTTATGAAGCACTGGGGATTTGGTTGTGTAAAATAAATATCCTTCATATACAAACTGCAGGATCCTTTGCTCCTGAGGACAGTGAATATTCTTAGCTGTGAGAACTAAAGTGAAAAAATGAGAGGAAAATAGCCTGACTGTACAATTATTTTGTAATGACTAACAATAATAAAGAAATAATTTTTTACTCAAACCTCTCAGGATCATTGATCTTTCAGCATGTGTATTCAGTTCTTTTTTTTCCATTAACGTGCTTTAATACACATGCGCCATAACAAATTCATCTTTGAAAAGCCAGCTGTATTGAAGGAAGAATTGCTCCTCTCTATAGCCGAGGCATATTGGCCACTTTGATAGTTCGGGATGATATCAAATGCCCCTCTGCCAGCTCAGTTGAAATGGAACAAAATAGGCGGTGGTCTATAAAAATGAAGTTAGACGCAAGTACGCCACTCACGTCCCTGGAAGGGAAAAAAGAGCCTTTCCTGTTGCATTTTGTAGTCGTCAATTGGTCCGAGAAACTTGCTCTAATGCAGGTAATGGAGCCACTGAGGTGCTTTCATCTTCAGACCCTGTGAGCAGAAGAGAGGACAGACTCCCGCAGCCCACCCCACTAACACACAGTGTGTAACACACATAAGAGCTAAACCAAGCATAGCTGAACTCCCTTGAAGAGGCCAGTTTTCAGGGAAGCTGATTTACTATCCAGTGTCTAATAAACGAGAGGCATTTTACTCTATTCTGCATTATCTACTACAATGCAGTGGTTTATTGTAGGCTGAATGTATTGTGGTCTGGGGTTGAAAATATTGACAATGCATCCCCACAAATGGAGACAACACTGATGTGATTACTACTTCTATTTATTTTTAATCTTAACTCAAATTATTTGTGCTTTATTTCCTTCTATATTCTATAAATTACCAACCTTACTATATAGAGTGAATTATTTAATACATTTTATTGTAAACGTTTCTACATTTGTGTGTAGAAATTGTGTCATAACACAGAATGTATTATATATATCCAGCATTTAAAAAAGCATTTTAACAATTTGATGCGTACTTAATGTAGAATTTGATTTGTCTGAGTGGTAGCATCTTACAACAATCAGAACTTTATAATTGAACTTCAGTATATACAGTTATTTTTTTTGTTACGCAGTGGCCAATGAGCTGATCGGCTGTGTGTCTACATGTTAATTGTCTACAAGCTGATCGGCTGTGTGTCTACATGTGCCTTTGTCTCTGCACTGCATCTGTTCTTGTTATTGCTTTTCCTGTTGAGCGACTTATCACTTGTGGTAAATAGATGCTGGATCACCACTGACACTGCCCTTATTATTAAGACCTTTACTAATCCTTGATGCTGTTTGACAAATGAACCACTCTTTTAGCACTGAATTGTAAAGTCTTATAAATGGTAAATCTGACTATCTTTACAATATTGTGCGTTATCAATAAATACATTTGGGTCACTGTATGTTTTAAGGTAAACAGAACTTGCTGTGTAGGTCCAATTACATATCTAAAACTTTTTTTGCGTTTACATGACGTTAATCAGGGGTGAAACTGACATAAAACGAGGTATGAACACAATATAGAATTGTCATTAGGGCAAAAAAGTGTGCAATTCAAAATATTTTTCAACGCAACGCTGTGATACCCAGCTTGATATAAATGTTGTGGTTTAATATTGAATCATGTTGTATTGCTGAGAATTCTTTGTCATTTTATCTTCACAAAAATTTTTATTGTTTAATTATTGAATGAACAACTACCATCATGTTCTTGTTTAATCAAATATACTGGATTAGAGAGGATATGGAATGTGGGAACTGGTCAAACAAATAACAGAGCATATACCGAATATTACCGTCACAGACACTTATTTGCTTGTATCAAAGGAAAACTTGGATGGCCTTTCCAGACAACTTACTACAAGTTATGTTTTCTGCCTCATGTCAAGTTGTCATGTCTGCCGTATATTTGATAAATATAACAGTTGTTTGATTCTGAGAAGTCTGAACAAAGAAACAGGATTGTTTGAAAAGTGTAAAAATTCCATATTTAAAACTAGAAATACAGCATATTTTGGAAGTAAAAATGAGTCTGCTTTATGCTCTCTAATATGGTTTGTTTTGGGTGTCTAAGTAAAATATTAAAATTGATATAATTTTCCCCTTTTTTCTAAAATCTAATGGCTGCTAATGGGTAATAGGCTGTACGTGTTCTATGTTTATCCACCCTGTGCAGACTAATTTTATAAGAGAGGCAGAAATAAGGACATGGAGACAGAAAGAGGGGGTGTGATGAGATGAGATTTCATGATTGTGACCTCTCAGTTCACTTTGTGGGAAATAATGTGTTCATTACAATGCAATTACAGACACTTAGGCCCCTCAGAGTGAAGAGCTGAGCTACTGAGAGGGGCCACCACTGGCCCTTGATGCTTGATGCTAACATAACTCTAATGTGTGTGTGTGTGTGTGTGTGTGTGTGCATTTACATTTGTTATTGTGTCTATATATATCCCTGGATGTGTGTGTGG
>JAOVVA010000009.1:6076148-6099925 GCA_028565275.1 Leiocassis micropogon | reverse complement strand
CAACACATGGAATTATTATCTTACCTCTGAGTATGCTTTTTGTGTCCTGTGTATCATATATTTCATGAGTCCTCCTTTGCTGCACATGTTTAATCTCTTTTCTCTGTTAGTTTATTTTAAACACAATCTACACACATGATTTTCGTACTAGTGTACATATAGTGTTATCTTTAAATAATAATAATAATAATAATAATAATAATAATAATAATAATAAATTCATGCCCTCTCACTTTGCAGTGCTTTCTGAAAATTCTGTGCATTTCTGATCACATTACAAGGGTGTGCTCATAAATTATTATATCGCCAGATGTTTACCATTGAGTCGCTCTGTCTTGTGTCATCAACCTGGTAGCATTCTCCCTCACTTCATTTTCAGGTGTCTAACACAATCCATGCACAACATGCACACAATTATTTAATTATATAAATATGCATTTTATAATTAATTGTATTTCATAAATTAACTATATATTATATATGAATAAATATTGTGCACTCAGTTATTGTTAAAAAAAACACAAAAAATAAGCATTATTAAATGAATATGTTCAGTATTTGAATAAATCCAAGTGGATACAAAAGAAGACAGTAAGAGATCCTTAAGCACTGCAAATGTTCACTAATTTCTTTTGGTGTTTATTAACATTTTTGTTGTAAAAGTGTACAGTTTCAATTATGATGTGGCATCTTTAAGCATTCTGTAATGTTGTTCTATACTCTTCTCCATTTAAGGTGTATAAATTAACAACGACAATAAAGGCATTATATTCTATTTTATTTATATTATTGTCTATTCAGTAATCTATGTTTGCATATATATAATAAAATAATCCCCCAAAACCCGGCCAAGTACCCAGTAAAGTTCAAAATAATAAAACACTAACTGTTAATAACTGAACGGCTACTCTAGACAGTTCAGCTTTAAGTCAAGCTATAGCCATATGCAGGACTTTTTAAACAATCTATATTTATGAATATGAGACAGTTATTTGAAAATTATGTAAAAGAAAAACATGTTTGTGTTATGTGGTTAAATAAAAGCTAGTAAGCTAATTGTGTCTAGTCTTTAATAGAATGTTGATTATGTTATGCTTCTCTGTTATTCAAAATGGTTATTGTGTTCAATTGATGATATTACAGTTAATCAAATAAAAAGTCTGGAAAAACTGGATGGTCTAAGATCCGAGTATCATCATCATCTTCATTATCATTATCATCAAGATAAAATGGATATGGGTATTCTCCACGTGACTTAATTAAATAAACAATAAATTTGGAGATCATCAGTGAATCGTACACAGCTGTTGTTAACACAAATAGCATTTTACAAAAAATAAAGTAATATTTGTTTCCAGGCTATCCGAGATTCTCTGAACTACAGAAGTGCATTATCCAATCTGAATGTACAATTATATAATGCATTTCTGTAGTTTCAAAAGTACATTTCTTCAAAAAAATACATTTCTTCTCTGACACTGCCTTACAGCACTTCATTTTTAAAATTGCAGAGTCGTTATTTTTCATACAAAATCTCACATAACCCCCCCCCCCAACCTCCAAAAGAAAAAACTATGATCAGTAACTATTTTTTTATCCTGCCAGGACTTAGAGGTAAAGCCATTGTGTCTGGGTGTGTCTGTGTGTGTGTGTGTTGTTCGCAGCATATGCGGTCAGGTCGGTAATGCTGCAATCCTCTTAAAGCAGCCAGCGCGCGCTCAGGTGGGACACCGCACTGCGCGCGCTCCCAATTTCACTTGATTAAATGGCTGTTTCAAAGCCGCTTAACTGCACCGATTCCACCGACCCGCCAAGTCAAAGCGATTTCATCACCATTAATTCGTTTACTTTCTCAGATTGCCTTAAAAAGCAACTAGTTACCACCTATTGTCAAATAAGCAGCTGCAATAACCTAAAGGTAGGAGTGACACGAGAACTGGATCTCGTGCAAAAAACAAGTCAGGTCAAACAAAACCTAGTTTAAATATATGATCTGCTAATTTATCATTCTTGTGCTATTGAAGTAGACATGTTTTTAGCATTTGGTAATCCAACAGTTTTATATTTTGATACTTTTCTTTACCTCCTTTTTAACTCTTGCAAAGAGAACCCAGTACATTGACTGCTTATTGAAACGCAGCTTCACGACCTTTTAAGGCGAATTTTGTTTTTCAAATGCTGCCTAACGAAAAATAGACATTGCAATGCTTAATTGAACACCTAATTATTATTATTATTTGGCTGTACCCACCTGATCAGATGAAAAATCCCTTAGCCTGCGCCTGAGGATTACAACTTCCTGTAATTGTAACATTCTCCCTAATTACCTAATAGCATTGCTGCCAGACTCCTGCCAATAATGAAACACTTTGGAGCGTTAACCGCAGTGATTGGAGATGTGATGACAACACGATAGCAGCAAATTACGCCCCCTCAGCTGAGACGCAGCTCAAGCACACTTGTCTCTGCGCGGGTTTCAATATCTACAATTATGCACAATCTTACAGTGACAAGACAACCCACGGATTAGACTCTCTGAATCATTTTCACAAAGCAACGGTGTTTGTTTTTCTTAGTCTGAACTTTAAAAAAAAATTCTATCATGAACGCAACAGGCTGAATTAATGACGCAGCTTTTCTTCTTCACATTATTGGTAAATGAACCATATTGTGGACAATTGACATAAATTATATATTTAGATCTGTAAATATAATTATTGTATAATCTAATTATTGTATAATAGTGCTATATCGTGTATGCACAGTCACTCTGATGGAAATAATCGGACAAATACTCTATAGAATTTACAAAAATACAGAAGCAGTGTGTTTAAATAAAGCGCAAAAAGGTTGCAAAAGTCGAGCTGTATATAATGCAGGAGGTTTTCTCGGCCTCCCTCTAATTAATCCATAGAGGACTAATTCAGTTCTCCGCCCCGCAGGCGCGTGATTGGCTGAGCGCACATTCCCCACCGCAATTTGCCGCCTGTCACTCACCTCCCAATAAATAGTAATGTTCCTGGCGGTGGGTAGACGAAGAGATTTACGTTTCTGCGTTTTTTTCTCCCAAGGTTTGCAGACGAAGGGAAGCGGCCTGGAGGTTTTGGTTTTGTCCAAACAAGCGGCGAGAACTGCGTTCCGGCCGAGCTCTTTTAAAATGAACCTGAACTACACATCTCCGGGCGTGCAGATGCCCAGCCAGAGGTCAACGTCTTTCTTCATTGAAGACATTTTGCTCCACAAACCGAAGCCTTTGCGGGATGTTTTTCCGTCGCCTTTTTCAAACTCGCTCGCATCTCGGATGCCACTGCTCGAATACGGATACCCGCTCATGCCTACCCCGATCCTCGCCTCCCACCCGCACCATCCGCTGCACAAGCCCGAGCATCACCCCTACTTCTTCACCTCTGGTAAGAAAGAATTACCCCTCTCTCTCCCTTTCTCTCTCTCTTGCTCTCTGGAGGAGACCATCTAACAGGTGTGCAGAATGCAAAAAATTTACGGGATTCAACTGATGCTTTTTTTTTATATATAGATTTATATACATTCTGGATGTTTGTTGGAGGACAACGAAGTCGATGCAATATATAAATTCTAATTAAAGTCAGGAGATGCAGAAAATGACTGTACTTTAAGCAAACTTTTTTTCTGTTTCTAGAAAAAACACTTATGCACTTTAATACAAAGCTTTGTACAACAAGCATAAATTTTACACTATTCAAATATTAAATTATTACCATAATATTGTTAATTTTATATTCAATTTCAAATAGGTTGAATATAAAATACGAATACGTGCCAAACTTAAAATCCCTTATATTTAAATGACTAATCCTATCAAATGTTTTTATAAAAATTGTTAGAATGCTTACATTATGGAAGATTTGAATTTTTTTTCTCATATGAACTGTTACTTTTTTGTAAAGGAGTGCAGATGCCATCGTTGTTCCAGCATCACCCGGAGCTTCCCGGGAAGCACTGCAGGCGTCGGAAAGCGCGCACCGTCTTCTCGGACTCGCAGCTCTCTGGACTGGAGAAGCGTTTTGAAATGCAGCGGTATCTCTCAACCCCGGAGCGCGTGGAGCTGGCCACAGCACTCAGCCTCTCAGAAACACAGGTATGCCTCAAAATCGCCTCGACCTTTAGTGTCATGAAGAATAATCAGTACCTGCCATGTGGACAGGAAAGTTTATAACGGATTTCTTCTTACCTTTTTATCCGTTTGCGCAGGTGAAAACTTGGTTTCAGAACAGAAGAATGAAGCATAAAAAGCAATTAAGGAAAACGCAGGAAGAGCAGAAGACACCAGGGGATTCGGACAGATCTCTGGAGAACTCGAGCGCCAGCGAGCTGCACGATAAAAGCGCAGGAGACGCAAAAGACGCAATGAGTCCGGACAGATACACGGTGGACGAAAACGAAGACGATGTCGATATTGAGGACGACATCTGCTCCCCTGAACATTTACTATAGACCGAACAACAATGAACTAAATCGCCCATGTACATATCGATTACTGAATTTTTAGATAGTAAATTCTATTTAGATTTTTTTTCTTTTTATATTTAAATTAATAATCATTTAAAACTATATTATTCAAGCGCTTATGGCATTGCGTTATCAGCTGAATGACTCATGATTCCAGGTAGCTTCGTCCAGGAAGAATTGCTATTATTATTATTATTATTATTATTATTATTATTATTATACCACCACCAATCTTTTCGCCCATCTGACGACAAAAATGAAAGGATCGGGTTTGAAATATCACAAGCCACAGTGACTTTTTGTGAATATGGGAGGGGAGTAAATATTGTATTTGACAATCTGTAAATATTATCACGGTATATAGCACTTGTTCAATTTACACTGTATAATTGAGCACGCGCGCAGCAGTGACTTGGGGATGTTTTTGACGCATCATATCCATCAACTCTAAAACTGTGATGTGTCTCTTGTTAATGCAAAACATGTTAAAAAATAATGTACAGTAAAATAATTATCAAAGAAATTATGGTTTGTTTAAAGCAACCCGTGATCATTTTCGATATTATTTTGGCATCCTTTTCTGTCATGTCAAAGTTACTGACTTTACCGGGCTTGGTGGAATATGTAAGTTTTAAAAAACGAAAAAAAATTACAACACAACAATAGGCTATTATTATTATTATTATTATTATTATTATTATATTGAAAACATTTGACAAATTTCAAAAACCTAAATGAATCATTTGCTTATGATTAACGTATTATTACAAAGCGTTTATTAGGCTACCACCCTGACTTATTTAACAAATTATTTCTAAAATGATTTCAAATATCAAATAATTAGTTTGTCTATTTATTTATTTATTTATTTATTTTACTCATTTTATTTTTAAAGCTAAAGCAGGGTTTTAAGCACGGCGTTTTGGTATTTTTTGGTGTATTGAAATTAATGCGCACAGGAAGTAAACAAACAAAAAAAATCTTACTCGTTCCTTTCTTCTCGCGAGTTTTTAAAAATTAACTGAATATTTTCCATTTTTATTTCACACTGTTTTTGAACAAGTTTGCTAAACCATGTTCAATTGTACACACATTTATATTTGTCCACCTCTCAATATAATGTCACTATAAATGTAATATAAATTATTAGTTAAATGTATATTTATTTATTCATTCATTCATTTATGTATTTATTTGTATCAACATTACAGAGCAGGTCTCGGACAATATGTAATTTTTAAGTAGGTCAATAATCTCGTTAGATGTTGCGTATAATCCCCTTTATAAGAATGTTTACGCAAGCCATATAATATGTATATCTAATAAGTGCATTTATTAATTTATTATTATCCATAACACAAATTACCAAAAAGAGACTCCTTAGGTCGAGCTAAATTTTCAATAATATTTAACAATACCTTTCCACACACACCTTTCCACTTTCTCATTTCCACAGCTTAATAATTAAGGTTTGATTGACAATAGTAAGTCTGCTGTCAGGATTGAAATGAACAGCGCGTGCAACAGGACGCACGCAAATTCGCGCCCAATTCAAAGCTTTAATAGGGACGTGTTTGTTTTTCTTTCTTCCAGCCTTGAAAAAACAACTCGAAATGCCGTTTGGATTGTAAAATAAATAAATAAATAAATTGGTAAAAAGCTGGCTGAGCGAGCAGGCCGTGTAGAAGGTGATCAATTAAAAGATTAAGCGTTCGATTAGAGCGCCGCTCTCTCTAATGGCGGCTCATCAGCTCATTTGCAAAGGCCGTGGCGTCGCGCGCACATCAAAGCCTGGGACCAAAAAAAGAGGGGGATGCTAATGCAACCTCCTTCATGAGAGAGGGAGGGATAGAGGGAGAGAGACTCCTTCAATTAACCGATTTCTATGGCACGAAAGAGAGTGCGCGCGCGAGAAAGAGAGAAAGAGAAAGCGCGCGCGCGCAACGTAAAGAGAGTCGGTCTGGAAAGTCTCATTAATTCAAAAGGCTGTGCGTTTATGAGGCTCGCGCGCGGAGGCTTGACGCCGAAAACAACGGAGCATCAAAGCGGATATGATGGGTTAAATAGAGGCTATAATCTAATTAAAATATTACATGCGAGCAAATAGCTCTTTGATAACGATCTAAGGCTTCCATTTAAAGGGTAGGTGCTCGAGATTGTTTCAAGGGGGAGGGAATTATCACTTTAAAAATATAGAAAACAAGTTTACAGGCTCTAATCAGAGGAGGCTTCAAAGTGGCATCTTTGTTTGACCCTCTTTTTTCTCAGTTAGAGAAAAGGGAATGGGTAAAGTGGGAATAATCAGACTAATGGGCAGGAAGTGACTGAAAATCAGCACAGTGGTGTGATCAGTGCGCAGCCAGGTGTGTTCATAAAATAATAAGGCGACAAAATTCATGATGCTATGATAAGTAAAAAAAAAAAAATAGCATGGATTGTGTTCTGTTACAACTTTTTATTAAAAAAATATAATGCATGCATTATATTTTTCCTAAGCAAATATTCATATGAACTATAGAAAATGTTTTACACCATGCAAATATTTAGCCACACCCAGTCAATACGTGTATGGCATTATTATTATCAATTTACAATTATGCTGATAAGATAAAATAATAATCTAAGCATATAAAATAAAATCACACAAGTGCACATAATTTATGTTGGGACAAAAATGAGTACAACTACAATTAGACACATTAGATGAGCAATACATTAACAACACATTGATATTATAAACAGACATAACAAATGTGTTTTAATTCAGATTCAGCTGCTTTTCTGCTCATGAGTTCTACAGTTTAGTGCAATGGATACCTTTTTAGTGGTGGTTGACAGAAGGTTGAGGGGACCTGCATGGATGCTAGTAAACCGTGCTACAACCTGTTTCTCCTGCTCGTGCCGTTTCCTCAGCATCTCAAATGTAGACAGCTGGGTGAGATCTATTCCTAACTGGAAATGAGCAGGTTGCTCAAAAACACTCTCCTGCTCAGTCTTGTCTGTGTCTCTCTTCTTCAGCTGCTGAGGTGCTTTCGGTTTTGCAATGGTTTTGGCATATTCCAGGGCCTGGTAAGAGACAAAGATTTAACAAAAAGTAAAACATTGTTATTAATAAGAATATTGTGGGAATTAAACACCTATAGATAATGCCTGTTAAAGGAGCTTGTACTTGTGTTCAGATTTAAGAAACACTTTGTACAGGTATTCAGTCAGCACTATAGCAGCTCCGGTGTTAAGATTTAAAATAGTTTGAGGCAAGTTTGCAAGAAAGGAATAAAACAAGAAATGGACTCAATTATAGGAATAGAAAATAAAATACATTTATATTATAGTATAATTATATAATTATGGGAACTACAGGATGGTGTGATATGGACCGATGTAAAGCAGAGTTGCTTCACTGTTCCCACGTATTTGGTAAAAAATTGGAAGTTTATTTATTTATTTATTTATTTATTTATTTTTGCAATAACAGGATGCACAGAAGTGGTTAATTCTACTTTTACAACCACAAGTTGCCAATGATTGCAATTTCAAAATTATTATTAATTGAATCATCGTTCTTTCAACGAGTTATAGTTCCACTTAATTTTGTGGAAAGTTATGAAATAAGTTAGTTCTTGATATCACTTAAACGCTACAGCAGTTATAAACAGATGCTCCCTCACCAGCCTCAGTTTTCCATCTCTTCAAATAAGGAAAAAAAAATTAAACTAGAAAGTACAAAGACTCCCACATGTCAAAAAAATTTACTGTTACAAAGCACAGAAACCTGACACTCACTTCATAAATGTTAATAAAAGACTCCTTACCCAAAGCTTTAACAAATCAACAATCGTATGTTTTTCTGTCTTATACTGTATCAATCTCAATGTAACATTTAAATTGGTTAATTATTACGTTTGATTGTGTGGCGCATCACCATACAAGTCCCTCTGAATTTGTAAGTTGTTACTACAGAATCAATAATGTATCAGAACAAGTGAATTACTGTAATAGGTGATTTAAATTACATCTGGTACTGTGGTCAGAGCTGTTGTTGTGAAAGAATCAAGACACAACAGACTATGCTGTTATAAAAGAAATATTAATATTGCACGTCACAAAAGTGCATTTATTGGCCAATCAACGTGATATAAGTGGCTTAACACACTTAAGACCATGCTGTTATATTACAATAACGCAATGTTAAATCTACAAAATACTCGTGAATGACAAGTCACACATTTTAATGGTTTTTAGCTAAATTCAGTGCTGTGGAATATTGGCGAGATAAAACTAACGATTATGTTTCTACCTGTACAGTATACGAGCTGTCGAGATACGAGTAACGATAAATTACTATAAGGAGCACATGAATATAAAGCTACTTTCCAAGCTGCGCACCTATATAAAAACAATGAACGTATGCGAGAGCAATCAGTGGATATTCTATAAAGAGAATTAATCAGCACTTTCTGATCGAAATTGAGAATTAATCAGAATTTTGGTAATTTTGATCATTATTATTACACATATTTATAAACATAACTAGTATATATTTTTTTTTTCTTAAAATGTACCTCACAGTATGTGTCAGTATTCAAAAAATATGTAAACGTTTGAGCTGAGATAACCAATCAAACCCCTGAGGCATAGAATAGTGCACATAAACAGCTACATGATAAATCCAATGTTGTGTTTTCAGGCCTCCTTCACCTTATTCCTGGGAACGCTGTTCTTCTTGTCACTGCCCACTGGGCTCCTGGTCGGCACAGAGGGAATCCTATTTATCTTCTTGTTCTGCTCACGGATCACATTTGAATACAGCTTCTGTTGTCTAATTTTCTCAGCCTGACAGCGGAGAGAGAGAGAGAGCAGCAGATTACAAAAGGGAGGTTTAATTACCTAAGCCGTTTTCTCCCTTAAGGCCCCTCTGCCCCATTGTGTGTCTCTCTCGGTGGCCACTTCACAGCAGCAAACAAAACTAAACAAATCTCATCATCTCCCTGGAACCTGTGTCAAACACAAATCAGTGTCTGCCGTGACAAAAACCCATCTGAAAATCAGATTCATTGAAGGTTGTACTATTGGTGACAGAAGAAAAACAGGAAAATGACCCACTCCAGGGCTTACACTCATTAGGTTTGTAAATTCCTTTCTGTTGTGTTTGCAGTGATGAAAGTCTGTCACATTCATAAGTAGAAAAACAGAGACATGAAAACCATTTAATAGCTGGAAATAGGTATTTATAATGAGTTAAATTAACAAGAAGAGATGCGGAATGCGTGATTCAATTACACCCATGTAATTGCAGATTTTCCTGCTGGGTTCTTTCCTAGACGTTATGCTATCACAGCTCTTACCACATCCACGGCAACAGTGTTGGATGGTCCAAGACCTCCCAGCTTCATATCCCGATTCAAGTTCTTGTAGTCCTTCAATGTGTATACCTGAATGGAGAGAACAAATGAGGTGAGTTTTCATAAGAGAGTAGCAGCTTTGAGCAATATGTTGCACTAATGCAGTGATAATCTTTATAGTTATGTACCCAATAATCAGTACTCAGGAAAAAAAGATATATTTGGGCAACCAATCCAAAAAGAATGGAATACGAAAGTAAAGCTGGGAGATATTGAAAGAGTAAGCAGTTAATCTGTAATGGATGTCTAAGATGCACTCGAGCAGCAATCCACAAGCTCTTCCAAAGAAAAAGGGGCTAATCAGGCCAGATCAAGCCGGCTCCTTCGGGCTCTAGGGTCTGTCTCGGATCAACCATTGGTCATGGACACTGCAGGATGCTTATTTTCTCTACTGATCTGTTCCCCCTGTTTTACAAATTTATCCCATAATCCGATGAGACATGATGGCAGCCATGGTTCAGTTGAAGAGAAGAGGCAATCTGTTTTATGGCGTAAAGACGACTTAATCCTGAGAGGGCATCAAGTGGATGTGTTGCATGGTATAATGACCACTTGCTGGTTCTGTGTGTGTCTACCACTGAGCTGTTTGTTTGGCAGTCGATATGTTGCTATCATAGCATTGCTGGGTAAAAATATTTAGTTTGGTCCTTACATAACTGTCCAGATGCTAATTTCTAAAGTTGTATTGAAACCAATAGCTCAACATTAGTTACTATGTTTTGGGGTGTGTGATCTGCCTGAAGATACTGTAGTTATATTGGTGTTTCCTGTCTATGTGTACAATGTTTCTCTAGTCTCCTTTTATCATCCTTGATAATGAAAACCTGCATCTATGCAGATCTTTTTAAAATTAAAAAAGCAGCTCATGATCTTTTAAGGTTTCTATGCTAGTGAGCTGCTGATCTAGCTACCTGTGCTTATTTTTGGAAGGCAGATCTGAGGGCCACACCTGCAGATCTCACACTAACACAGGACAAAGAGACTGCAGTTAAATGCAAATGAGCTTCTGAGCAGCCCGGCCTGACACATGCCATTTAATCACCTCATCTTTAAATTTAGTTTAGCTTCATTACTGACACCACCCTTCATATCATCATATCAAAGCAATTAAAAGCATCTTCACTTACTTGTACTATTAGCCTACAGATCTACACACAGCCATAGCAATCATTACCTCCATCAAGGGGGAGGAGAAAGATTTTATTACAGGCTAGAGCTTTCACACCATTTCCAATTTAGTGTATTAAGCAATTAGGACAGACATGGTATATTTGTAATTTATGTTTTATTCATTTACAATCAATGTGGTTCTTTAATTCTAAGGTGTTAACCTGTATGTAGAATATAATTGTAAGACCATAAAATCATGTATAGGAAACAACATGTATTGACGTAAATACGCCAATACGCTTGCAGTTATATAGTATAGTTACATTTACTTGGTTTGTCTGGAGACCATTCAAATGCCCAGCAAATACCACCCCACATGTCAATTCCCACCTATCTGCTTGCTCTCCTTATCACTCAACAACTAAGAAGCATTTACAGTGAAGCCTAGCATGCACTTCTGTCAAAGTAGCAGCAAAAAAAAAACACTAGGAGGAAAGTACTAATTACACTTTTCCTCACATGATTTGCCACCATCATACTTATTGACAGAGAAGACAGCAACATAATTCCTCTCACATGGTGAGAACATCAGGTCAACCCTGCAGAACCAAAATGTTGGAAGATTAACCAAAATCATCAAATTCTAACTTTGACCATAGTCCTCCATATGGTCTACAGCACAATAACAAACATAATTATCCACCCTGAAACACAGAATTGCCACCAGCCCCAGGGAGCAATAACTGAATATATTCTGAATTGAACCCCTGGACTTGGCTTGCCTTCTTCATATAGAGCATCCTGGTGTCAACTCTTCCCCAGGTAAATACACCTGGCCACATACACCAGGCCTTCCACATTATGAAAAATATATATTAGACCAAGTCACCTTCTTCCATTGCTCCATGGTCTAGTTCTAATGTTTACGTGCCCATTGTAGGCCCGTGGACAGGGGTCAGCATTGGCACCATGTGAGTACACATGTGAGCCATATGCAAAAAACTACAATGCACTGCATATTCTGACATGTTTCTATCAGAACCAGCATTAAAGTCTTTAGCAATTTGAGCAACAGTAGCTCTCCTATTGGATCGGACTACATGGGCCAGCCTTCGCACCTCACATGCATCAATTATTTCCAGACCAGTACAGACTTGGAACATTCCACAAGAGCTACAGTTTTGGAGTTGCTCTGACCAAGTTGTTTAGCCATCGCAATTTGGCCCTTGTCAAAGTCACTCAAATTCTTACGCTTGCCAATTTTTGCTGCTTACAACCTATCAACTTCGGGGACAAAATGATCACCTGCTGCCGAATATATCCCATGTACTTTCAGGTGCCATTGTAACAAAATAAATGATATTCACTTCATCTGTCAGTGGTCATAATGTTAGGACTGGGCGGTGTACGTGTGTTTTATTTATACAATTTTATTATCCTGAATGCATTTATTTATATAGTCAATTATTTATATAATCGTTGGGAAATGTGGTCTTCATAGATGGTAAAAGCACACACACACTTAATTATGATATTTGCACCCAGTGGTATCCCGCACCACCATACCAAATAAAACATATTAACCAAATAGGCATCCTCAGATGTTTAGTTTTTTTTCTTAACCAAACAACACACTAATGCTGAAATTGTCGCGCACTCTTTTGAAAAGCTAAACCCATGACAGTTCAATTTTCTCCACACACCTTATAATTAGTTTTGGCTTGTATTTGTTTTTGTTTTTTTAGCTGTGCCAGGTATCCCTCTGAGCAGCTCCTGCGTAAAGGACTCAAAGTTTCCTCTGGTCTGTTCCTCTCACTGTTGTCATACCGGCTGATTGGAGGAAGCACTGTATAGGGTCCCATGTAAGTTTGGGACGTATGGGAAGAATCTGTAATTTCTTCCCCATAATGTACTACTAGCCGAGAATCATTTGAGGGAAAAAGTTCTTGAAATTGTTGCCGTGTCGGTGCGATCCTAAAAAAAAGAGAGAGAGAGAGAGACAAATATTGTTTTACCAAGACTGAGGCATTGTAATATTACAAGACTTGCTATGAATAAGGCAAAGTGCACAAATGATGCCATATACCATAGGACTGAAAACTGACCTGACGCTGTTCTTATTATTCATGTGTATGCTCTCCTGGTCCACACTACCAGCAGGAGGGAGAGGGAGACTTACAGTATAACTGGGCTCTTTGAAGCGTGAGTTATACTCATCATTCCTGATCCTCTCCTGTGGCAAAGGAGGAAGTGCAAGTGTGTAGCGCTGCTTCTGTGCGTCAGCATTGATAAAAGGTTCGACAAATCGGGTTGGGGTGTTGAGGTTGATGTTAAGGTTGACAGTTGGAGCTGATGAGAAAGAACATTGTGAGACGCTGCCAGAGTCAGGTGGGCTGAGAGTGTTTTTTTCAGATGGCGATTGTGAGCGTTGTTTCTCCACTAGCCGATTCACGTGACCTCTAGGTTTATTTCTGTGGTGGTGACGCCTGGCTCTGTCCAACTGCTTACCCTGGTTGTGGCTCTAATTAGGTAGAGATTAAGAAAAATGCAATTTTGCATTCAAACACACACTGAAGTGCACACCGGTTATTGGTTTGCTTGTTAAGATACACCAGGCTTGATACAGTGCACTTGAAGAGTTTATTAACTTGCTTTCTCTAAAGGACTCGATGTTAACATGAATAAAATAATTACAACAAATATGATCAGGATGCTGAACATATTTATTTCAAACAGAAGATAAAGAATAAGAGTCTACATGACATGAAGGCTAATTAAAAATCTTTTGAGGACAGGAACTGAAACATTCCAATCTATTATAAAAACAGGAGCTTTGTGGCTATTGTCATAGCCTGAGGAGGAGCAGGGCATAGAGATGATTTTTTTTTTTTTTTTGCTCCAGGCCTGGCAATGCACAGCGCTCTGCCACACATTATTCGGTGAGGTCTGGAGCTGTGTCGCAGCATGTAATGCCTCTGATTTAGCCAACACCAGCTTTCACCATTCTAATGGGAAAATATTTACTCTCCTCTGCCTGCCAGCATTAGGGGGACCGCTCAAGTGCTCAAAATAATGATGCTTCTCCATTCCCCCTCTCTCTGCAGCACGGGCTCCTTTTCAAGACGTTTCAGAGGCTCCATTGTGCCTGAACAACTCTATCAGAAATTGCGTCCATCACAGGGAAAATGAAACCCCGGCCCACTGTGCAGACATTTTCATCTTGAGAGGAAGCCCTTGCTGACAGTTATGCATTAGGGCAATGGATTGTGCCAAGCAGCCCTACCTACATCCACACTGGGAGACGGCGGGAACGAACGAGAAAGAGAGACAGATGAAATCAATAAAGTGAACAGGAGTGAAGGGTCCTACCTTCAGTTTTTGAGTTTTTTGCATCCACATCAGCTCCGGGTTGAGGGCATTGTCTGGGCTTCCTGGGCTGTCAGTGCTGGCAGTGTCCTCAGCTGACTGTAGGGGCTGGAAAGGAAAAGAAGAGAGGGTGTAAGTGAAAGAGAGCGACCGGAAAGCAAAAAAAAAAAAGAACGCAGAATGATGCATGCTGAAGAAGACTAGGATAGACACACACACACACACACACACACACAAAAACCTTCTTTTAAAGAAAATAAACTTTACAAAAATGCTTTTCAAGAAAGACTATTTACTTGTAAACAAATAAAATCATAAGCAGTCCTGTATTCTAACCCCCCGCCCAAGCTACTAAACTGCTTGAACTACAATTCTCTCATATGTGTTTCTGGCACGTTTTGGAAGACTATTGATCCCCTTTACCACAGTCCTTTCAGAGCAGTTTGAGGATAATTACATCAATTCACTCTCTTCATTTTTTAATGCACCCATTCAGCGAGAGCATATTTGGCACTAATACTGTAATGAAAATCATTTAGTTAACTTGGAGTCACTTTGGCTTCTGAGGACAATCCGGCCTGATCGATGCTATTGACGGCTTGAAGAGTCCCCGAATGAATGTGGCTAATTCTGAAAGCGCGAATAGAGGAAGGTCGAAAAGAAGCATGCTGCAGTGAGTGGATTGAGTTGTAACATATCCATCAATAAACAGGCAGCCATGCTGGCTTATCTGTTCACTGAAAGGCCAGGAATGCAAAGAGCTGAATCTCAACGCTGCACACAAGAGCCACCATTTACAAGAGCAGCGTCTGAGCAGACAGTCGCGAAATGTTTACTGACAGCTCTGAAATGCCTCAAATGTCAAAAGGTAAACATCCTTAATTATCAGTCAGCTTCTTTAAATAGGATTATCTTTAGCAGAATGTGTTGATGATAGCACTGCACCAGTCACAGAGCCAGCAGGCTTTTCTGTTTGACTCTGTGCATAAAGTGTATGTACTGTATATTGCGCACTACTGCCATTGTGCAGTAACAGGTGCATGTGTGTGTATATGTGTGTGTGTGTGAGAGAGAGAGAGAGAGAGAGAGAGAGAGAGACGCAGACATCACAGACCTGCACTTCATGGTCTCTCCGAGGCAGCAGGCCACAGCCTCTGCCCGAGCTACTGCCACTGCCTTTTGTCCACCATTTTAATAATCTCAATCAAATTGAGAAAATGATCAAACAAAATTGCATTTTGAGCTTCATAAGCTGTGTAATATCTATTCTGATAAATTGGGGGTCCATAATTGCCTCTTGGCGAAAGATGAGGCAACAACAAAGTCAGGCGATCTGAGCTTGCCATTTTCCTCAAGACTGAGAAACACAGCTTTTGCAATGAGGACTTCAAAGGCTTGCAGTTCTTGAATTGCATTTGGTTGCTATTGTGGCCGCCCAGGCAATCTTGATTAGGTGTTTACACTGAGGCAGGGTGTACAGTGGTAGAGAGCCGCGGAGCCACAGTCTAGAGCTATTAAGAGATTGTACATTATGTTCCTGGCTTTGAAGTGAGGGTCTGGGAGATGACGAGGGACTCTGGCTGAGTGCAATGGCAGAAGATTGCTCTGCTACTTCTGTCTTTATCAAAGGAGCCTCTACGCGGCCTTAGGCTTTGCTCTGCCACTCGCCAACACAAAGTTGGCACATTATAAGATTGTGTATGTTTAATAACATGGCTAATTGTCAGCAGTAAGAAGCCCATTAAAGAGAAAATTGTGCCTTTTAAAAATAAACCAAAGACATATGCAGCTGGGGCAAGATAATGAAGCGGAAACTGATGTGAGTTAATAGGAGGCTTTATCTTCCTTTGAAGAAAAAGAAATAAATAAATAAAAAAACAGAGTCAAGGCAAATACCAGAATATAAAATCGGATAGACGGGCGCATGATAAATCTGCAGGATAGGGTCTTGTGATCTTTCTTTTACATCATAAAATGACAAATAAAAATAAACAAACAAAATGCTGGCCTTGGTTTTGAGAAGACTAGAGAAATCTAGAGTATTTTTTTATTGTGCAGGTCAATCTTTATTATAGGCTTGGATGATAAAACAAATAAAGTAGTTTTAGATCATCGTAACCCTTTTCCACAGTGCAGATCTTACCTGAAAGACTTGGGACTGTGGAAGTACAATCAGTGCAGCGTTTAGGGAGGAAAACCTTCGCTCTGTTTACCGTGTCACAATGCTAACAGCTCTTCACTATGCTAATGCAGCTGACATGAGAGATTAAGGTGGGTTTGGGCTCAGATGGGCCAGGAAAGGCCTGAAATGTTGCAAATCCTCATGTAGTGCAGCCCACAGACAGGCCGAGGCTGCCAATTACACGGCAGGGCCAGGTGCACTGATAGCTAAGAGCCTATTGGTAACCATGCCTCTCTGATGTTCTTAATAGCTACTGTTGTGCAGATCAACTCATAATAGGCACTACATAGCCAGACATGCTTCCTATTCCTTTTTCTGCTCCCAGTGTCTGCCAAATTAATTTCTGAGCTACAGCTAGATTAGGCTGCTTAGTCCTTTCCATAAATGGACCACGACAATAGCAAAGTCACTTGTTCATTTAGATTAAATATATATGTATATATATATATATATATATATATATATAAAAAACAATTAAATAAATGAATAAATAAATAAATAAATAAAGGTCATAAGAAATATGGCACACTTGTAGAGCGGAAACAATATAGACATCTGCTTACAATGGATTTTAAATCCATTTAATTTACTAATTAAACATTGAGGTCAACTGTATTGCCCCGTTCATGTGCGAAGAAGAGGTCAGAAACTAGAGTAGGAATATAGACTCAAATGCTTTTTGAATGGTTATACTGTATGTACATCACATCAAGTACCTCTGTGACCTTTTTTGCAGTAGCACACTATAGGTTTCTCCTAGCGGAGGCTCTATACTAAACTGTTATTCGTACATCTTCAGTAACAGCATTATCCTGTTCAGGGTTATAGTGAATTTGGAGGATATGAATGAAACACAGAGAACAAAGTGGAAGAATTCACATCAGATTCAATGTCAGTGAATCATAGGGTGTTACACACTTATTAGCATATAGGAGCAGTTTAAGGTCACCAGTCT
The DNA here is from genome assembly GCA_028565275.1 of Leiocassis micropogon. Classification (NCBI taxonomy): domain Eukaryota; kingdom Metazoa; phylum Chordata; class Actinopteri; order Siluriformes; family Bagridae; genus Leiocassis; species Leiocassis micropogon. The sequence goes on along the minus strand of JAOVVA010000009.1, from coordinate 6,082,422 downwards.
ATCTACTGGCATGTTTTTCGACTGTGTTTAGAACATCAACACATGACAACCCGTTACTACGCATAGCCATAGAATAAGTATATAAATAAAATGGGATTTAACTCATCTTTTTTGTGGTCTTACAGGATAGAATGAAACTATGATGAAAGACAACAGAAAGAGGACAGAAACACAGGAGGTTGGCTGAGAAGAATGTCAAGTGCTGTGTTATTGCACCCCCTTGTGGTTCAAAAAGAGAATACATACATACGTACACACAAAAACAATAAAGATCATGAGGTGGCCTACGAAAGACTTGTTTCATCAGCTATCCCAGTTCATAATTCATCAATAAAGACTTACCTGATTTGCATCATCTGGCTTTCCTCCTCTTTGTTCATACGCCTTCAGATATGACCCTTGTTTATGATTGTTCATACCGAGAGTGGCTTTATTACGCTCTACTATGTCCTCTGACAGCTTGGTTGTTCTGACTTTTTGGGAGCATATTCTCTGCGTAGCTATTACATTATGCTGGTCTGTATTTTGTTTCTGAGCAAAGCTTTGATTCTCTCCGTCATGCTGCCTCTGACTTTGTGCCTGCTGCCTCTGTCGTGGAGGAGAAAAAGGTAGAATTCCAGCAGGACGCGGCTGGTGGATAACTCCGTGTTTAACCTTCATGGTTTTATCTGAATTTGAACGTGGCGTGGCCTCTAAAGAAGCTGATGAGCTTTCCGGTACTGCCTGCCTTTCTTGATCCTCCGTTAGATGTAGGTGGAAGGAAGACTGCAGTGGTTCAAAGTGAACGGTGTCCATTCCTGATGAAAGAGGACTACGGACTATTAAATAGTCATTTCTTTCTCTTGGAGATTCATGTCCTGCATGTCTTGGAGTGTCTCCAGGATCCTCGTTGAAGTCGGAGGAGACGTTTGTCTGGAGCAACGTAGACTTTGCCAGCTTCTTTCTCCAGTCTGGATCATAGCGCAACTCAGCATATTCATCCCAAGGAGACATCGGTCTATATTTTGGAGAAGTTATATTAATTATCATTAAAGAGACATCATTTATACCTTATTTCCAGACTAAAGATTAGTAGCCCAAGAACCATTTAAGCAGATTAAAAAATATGCAAATATAAGTGTAAAGGTCTAACACATTATACAAGACATGCTTCTCATTTCCTTTGCCTCATCCTTGTGTTTCCCCCCAGCTTAGCCCCTAATCACTAAGGGTCTAGATCTCACAATTGCACCATAGTTTAGAAAATGACAGATTCAAGGGTATAAAATAGGTTGAAATTGCTACCTAATGTGCTCCTTGCATCACTGGATGAAAAGATCTCATTAAAATAATTAGAAGAGAGAGCCTCTTTGTTGCACAGCTCTGAATGCTACAAGACGCTCTTCACGTCTCATGATGCCAAATACAGCGTTGGCGAGGCATACAGCTCTTCAGCCAACGAGGGCAAGGGGCAGCGAATGACTCAGTAATGACTCGATGAAATGAGCTTGAGAATGCAGTGTGGGCTCACAGCTGTGGAGGCTCCTTAACATACGAAAACCCACTTTCAAAAGAAAAAAAACAACAGCTGAAACACTGCTCTTTGCTACTTTCAAACAGGATGTGGTAAAAAAGTAAAGATAAAAATTTAGGGCCACCACCAAGAAATTATACTTACATTAAAAAAACACACACATTTGTCAAACCTCATTGAAAATTGAAATTAAATGGTATAGAGGAAATATTATCAGTCATTATCTTACAATACAAAAATGAATAGTGTGTTATATAAGAGGATGAAACAAATAAAACAAAGCATGTTCAACCAGTATATATTTTTCATCAGGAATAACTCAAATGTAGTTATTGGACTTAATTTTTTAAATAATTGAAATGATTGTCTCAGTAATATTATGTATTGAGTTTTGGTTCATTAAATAAATGGATATACTTGCAATCGTTGTTAGTGGACTCTGAATTTATAACCATAGTGGGTTTGTTAAGTATTATGCTAATTATGACATTTGAGAATTAAAAAATGTAATATTTTTAAAAGGAGGACATGGACAAATTCAGTAACATTCATTCATTCATTCATTCATTTCAGAGCCTATCCAGGGTATAGAGGCAGGGATAGGGTACAATTTTGGGGTATGCTAATTAGCCTAATCTGCATGTCTTTGGACTGTTGGAAGAAACCCACCAAGCACGGGGCAAACATGCAAACTCCATGCACACAGACCCGAGGCGGGAAGAGAACCCTCAACCCTGCAGGTCCAAGGCCTCAGTGCCGCCTAAATTTAGTAATATATGTCTACGAAATTCGAATTATGTGAGTGCAGTAGACCAAGAGGAGAAAGGAGCACTGTGCCCTGCAATGGACTGCCATCCTATCTCGTGTGTATTTCCACTTGTGCCCTGTGTTCTGAGGATCAACTGTGACCTTGACCAGGATAAAATGGTCCTAAAGATGAACAAATAAATTAAAATAAATAAATAAATAAAGATCTCATTCTATCTAACCTGAAGGTGGAGCTGAGACAGATGCTGCAATGAACACTTCAGATTCCAGCATCTGTGCTTCTGTTTTATAAAAAGCCCTCCTATTTAGAGTCCAACAAAGCATCTGCTTTTTTTATGGACTTCAGAATGAGGCCTTATTGTGATAACCTTCTGCAGGATAAAAATCTAATTTCCTTTAAATGAGGGTAGTTATATGGAAAGTGCCAAAATTAGAGGTCTTTCCAATGAATTAGAATGCATGTACTCTAACATCATTTTCAAAGACTGCCGTTACCTATTAGGCAAGTGAATACAAGCTCTTAATCATTTCCATTATGTTTCCCAGGCCGCTCTTGAATAAATAAAAGGTCTCATCATTTCGGGAATGATCGAGGCTGTGTCAGGTATTGTCATTATTTACTCAGTCTGTTTCGGAGAGCCCTAATTACTCACATCCATTAATGAAGGTAAAATAAAAGTGTATTATACTCAACAGGCCATTCATGTTGATGTAGAATCTCTGATAATAACATGAATATTTAGGCTTTAGACTGTACACTGTTGTCATTAACCCTTTTACATCTTCTCATAATGTAAAATAAAAGGAGTGTTAATAAGAGATGAAAACAGAGGCAAACACAATCCCTTCAGGGATATTTGGCTGCAATGCACTAAGAAGGTGATGCACAAGTAAGATCAGTTAGAATACCTTGAAAACTTGTTTTGACCTCCACGTGTTTCAGTGATCTCAGCTTGTGGATCAGAGCCCTCTTCATGCTCTGATCTCTGGACGTTGTGAGAGTTGTCATTATAACATGATCTTTTGTCACCAGCGCTATTCAGTATGCGCTCCTGAAGCTCTCTCTGGTAAGCTTTTTCCTGCACCAAGCTCTCAGTGTCTGATTCCAAGGAGTCCCAAAGTTCACGTGCTGCGTCTTCATTACTCAGTCCAACGTCACGTGTCCGATCAGACTCCATGTTTATCTACTCGTGTGGAATCAGCATACACAAATTACAACACTGTCCTGATGCGGGGTTGGTTTGCCATATAACCCCTATGCCGCGAATCTACAGTAATAACGACGTTAACGACAAGCTAGCAAATTATTAACGCTAGCGTAATAGCATAGTTAGCTACCTGCATTTATTGTATATCTACAAGTCTATTTTGGTTACATTATATTTAAAACGCTATCAGAACGTTTCAACTGCGTAACAAACATTATACGTAATACGCAACTTAAATACAGTGAGCCGTTCGACAAGAAGACTTCTCACCCAGTTTGGTAACGTCTGAACGTTGCCATGGTGACAAAGACGCGGAGATATCTTGCGCATGCGCACTATGAATGGGTGTGTTGTATTTTCAGTAGGCTTAAAATAAAAAAAATGAAAAAAATCCATATGAAAGCAAAAGGTATTTTATAGCCGATTTTAAATGAAATATCAAACGATATTATTTATTGTTCAAAATATTTACAAAGTGAAAACATGATTTGGTTAGTTCTACATTCATATTTGTCCAGTTCTTTTTTTTTATTTATTTTGCATTAGCTTTTGGTTAGTTCTGCATTATACTGCTTAGTTTTACATAAATTTAATTGTTCAATGCGCCTTTCCTAATTATGTCCATTAAATCTAATTAGGCACAGGTAGACTGCAAGTAGTAGAAGCATCTCAATGACCACGATAGGAGTAGGCTGTACCAGAGCTCAATTACCATAAAAGGGCCTGAATGCTTATGTAAGCTGTATGTACTACACACACACACACAATACCTTTTTTCAATAATTTAGCAACACATTTCAAGCATCTGTTTCAACAGCTAAAGGATGATGTATTTTGAGGGATCAGTGCCCAAGATAATGATTAAATTGACAATACAATGTAACTATAGGGTATGGAGGGAAAAAAAGGGAATTAATACCAAGTAGTGTTAAGTACAAGCCAGAACACATTCTTGTTCATTAGCAGCACATGATACAGTCCGTTTGCTGCATTATATGCAACATCTATAAGTATTGTTTACATTCTGCATTGAGCCAGGGGATACTTTTAATATACAAGTGTTCAATGTTTCCAAGCAGGATATGATGAGGAGCCTGATAACTTATCTGAAGCAAGAACAGGCATCTAGGACAAAGGTGTGGGAACATGCCAGAAAAGAGAGTGACCTTATTTATGCGTCAGAGAAAAGAGTGGGTTGTACATTTCCCTATATGCAAGTATTACATCACCTGTTCAGTTAAGACAACACAGACAAGAATGGGAAAAAAAGTGCTCACTTTATTCAGATTTACTTCAAGGCAAACCAGGCATTGGCAAAAGGCTTATAACATCTATAATTGATAAGTTGTGCAACATTCAAGTATAAAATAAAACTGTTCCCTGTGATGAAGTGATCCCCCTTAATCCCCATTTTTTTTTTATAAATATGTATTCACTCTGCAGCAGAAAAAATCCAAATCCCTAAAACATTAATAGGGTCTCAGGAATTCTGCTACAAAGGGCAGTAAACATTGGAGAGGTAGAGCAGGTTTAGAATGGCTTAATCAACCTCCTCGATGGTGGGACCAGAAGAGCCGCCACCAGGAGCAGCTCCGGCTCCTGGGAAACCACCTGGCATCCCATCGGGCATACCACCTGGCATACCCCCAGCACTCTGGTACAGTTTGGTGATGATTGGGTTACAGACCTTCTCCAGCTCCTTATGTTGATGCTCATACTCTTCCTTCTCAGCGGTCTAAAGAGAGAGGGAAGGGGGTTTCACTTGTTAGACGTACATTTTTCTAATTACACTTTATATTTATAGTAGCAAACAAATCTGCGTTTCCCCCCCCACAAACAATATGCACCATCTTAAATATTAAAACTATTAAAGCCTCACCTGGTTCTTGTCAAGCCAGCTGATTACTTCATTGCACTTGTCAAGAATCTTTTGCTTATCCTCATCACTGATTTTATCCTTCAGCTTTTCATCCTCTACAGTGGACTTCATGTTGAAAGCATAAGACTCCAGACCATTCTTGGCAGACACCTTGTCACGCTGCACATCATCCTCAGCTTTGTATTTCTCAGCTTCCTGCACCATGCGCTCAATGTCCTCCTTACTCAAACGACCTTTAAAAAAAATAATAATAATAATAAAATGTTAGGACCAGCTGGGAATAAATAAAACACCCGATCAGACTAAGGTCCCACAACTTACCTTTGTCATTGGTGATTGTGATCTTATTCTCTTTGCCAGTGCTCTTGTCAACAGCAGAGACATTCATGATACCATTGGCATCAATATCAAATGTGACCTCAATCTGGGGAACACCACGAGGTGCAGGTGGGATACCAGTGAGCTCAAATTTGCCGAGCAAGTTGTTGTCCCTTGTCATGGCACGCTCACCTTCATATACCTAAAACAGATAAACAAATGAATTTATACACGTCTATGAGCAAAGGCTATAAAGCAAGATTAAATTTTAAATCGCTCAGACATCCAAGGAAGGTGCTTGTGCCATCTTTGGTCTTTTACAACCTCTGGTGGAAACTACGAATGGCAGGAATCAACTTCATCATAGCGAAAAAACAAACCACAAAACATAAATTTGGTCCCAACCTGAATCAGCACACCAGGCTGGTTGTCAGAGTAGGTGGTGAAGGTCTGGGTCTGCTTGGTTGGAATGGTGGTGTTGCGTTTGATAAGAACAGTCATGACACCTCCGGCAGTCTCAATACCAAGAGACAAGGGGGTGACATCCAGCAGCAGCAGGTCCTGAACATTCTCAGACTTGTCTCCAGA
>JAOVVA010000009.1:6061495-6072326 GCA_028565275.1 Leiocassis micropogon | reverse complement strand
GATTTGACCTCAAAGATGCCGTCTTCAATGGTCAGGATAGACACATCAAAGGTGCCGCCGCCAAGATCGAAAATGAGAACGTTTCTCTCAGAGCCAACCTATTTAGAAAGAGAAAGGAAGAAATAAATTATTCGTACATGTTGAAAGTTTAATAAGGAGTAAAAGTAATAAGACAGCATGCACAATTTCGCTCAGACATCCAAGGAAGGTACTTGAGCCATCTTTGGTTTTTTACAACCTCTGGTGGAAACTACGAATGGCAGGAATCAACTTCATCATAGCGAAATGTATAATTTTTAATAATAATAAAAATAACCTACCTTCTTGTCCAGACCATAGGCAATAGCAGCAGCAGTAGGCTCATTAATAATTCGCAGAACATTTAAACCAGAGATGGTGCCAGCATCTTTTGTGGCTTGACGCTGAGAGTCGTTGAAGTAAGCGGGTACTGTGATCACAGCATTGTTGACGGTCTGTAAACATTTCAGTAATTAGCATATTTACTTAGTTATAAATCGCTTGAAAAAAGTAGGCTTCTTGGTTACTTTACGATACTCACCTTTCCAAGATAGGCTTCAGCAATTTCCTTCATCTTGACCAGCACCATGGAGGAGATTTCCTCAGGATAGAAGTTCTTATTCTCTCCTTTATATTCAACTTCCACTTTGGGACGTCCACCATCACTGATGACCTTGAAAGGCCAATGTTTCATGTCAGACTGAACCACGGAGTCTTCGAACCTTCTGCCAATCAGACGCTTGGCATCTGAAATAAGACTACAGTCACTCAAACCGAACTTACTCTACGACACTAAAACATTTTACTTAAAGTAGAAATGGCAAGAATGTATCCGACTTAAGAATGGTACCAATTCTAGAGAACATAACTTTAAGCAAATGCCATACTAACCAAAGATTGTGTTGGTGGGGTTCATGGCCACCTGGTTCTTGGCTGCATCACCAATCAACCTTTCGCTATCAGTGAAGGCCACGTAGCTTGGTGTGGTCCTGTTTCCTTGGTCATTAGCAATGATTTCCACTTTGCCATGCTGGAAGACTCCAACACAGGAGTATGTGGTCCCCAGATCAATACCAACTGCTGGTCCCTTAGACATGGTTTCTTAAAAAAAAAAAAAAAGATAAAAAAAAAAAAAAGTCCACAAGACCCGATAAAACAACTTAATTTAACAGCACTGTATTGCGCCACCATAAGAGCAAAACTAATTACTACTGCGCAATAATGACCGCGAGTCAAGACCACGTGGTCCGGCGTTCCAGAATGTTCAATGGCGGCAACTTCCGGTGATGCTAGCTATCTAGCTAACACGATGCAGGCCAAAAAAAGGACATCGTTACAGCTTGCTTCATAAGCGAGGCGAAACATTTTCTCTACCAAATAAAACATTTGTCTTAAGTAAGGTTTAAAAAAAAAAGTAAATTAATCGATTCATTAATTAAATATAAAAATTAAATCCAGTAAGCGAAACCGTAACCCAAGTATCATGGTTCTTAAAAACGAGAAAATTACTACGATTGTGTTCATAGCTAATTGTTAAATTAATCAAGTGGATAAGTTAGTCAACTACCTTCATGTATGCACATTGCCGGCATTAATCGCCAACTGCAGCTTCTTTTCACAGATATAACGTTATCTTCATCAGAAAAATAGATTTCCAGATAAATCTAAGCCTAGCATAATGGCTTTCAAAATTATATTGCTTGTTCTCAATATAATTCATTAAAAGCGATCTGGTATTAAAATAAAAGGGTGTAAACGAAACAAAGAGCTAAAGGCCTGGATCCGGTCGACCAACCGAAATTAAAAATGAAAAACAGCACATTTCATAATAATACTAATGTCAATTACTGTGTTAGAACTTTGAAACGTAATTTTTAAACAAAACACAAAAAAGAAGCAAATATGTATCTACATTTTACTCACCAAAATTAGTAGAGGCAGATGGAAAATGGAGCTGTACTGAGGCGGTGCCTGCCTTACCTCGCGGTTGAAGAGAGAGCGAAGGAATCGTCTAGAACATGTATATATCGTCGGTGAACAGACCAATCACATGCTCGAAAACTGGTCATCATGACGTCAGCAACCAATACAAGCGTTCTAAACGTGCTTTATCCCCGCCCAGAACGAATAAGCCAATATGTGACTGGCTCGACCCTGTTAGCCTTCCTCAACTCCAGATCTAGAACCGGTTTCTCCGATCCCACTATGCTGATTAGAAGCAGTCAATAAAAGTGAAACTGATCTCAGATCGGCACTATTGTGCGCTAACGTGACGTTTTATAGAACCATCTAGAAACCCACAGAACACGAGGTAGCAGAAGCTCATTCAGACAGGAAGGACTAAAAGAAAAAGAAAGAATGAAAAATTATACAAATTCAAATATCCCCTCTGGAGATTATATGATTACTCGACAGGATAGTGTTTGTTTAAGTCTCCTGTAATAGTAATAACAATTATAATAATTATTATTATTATTATTGTATACAAAATAAAAGCCTCGGCAACAAGCAGCTGAAATGTTTAAAGGGGTATAATTATGCTGAATGATAGCATATAATCACTCACTCATTGTCTATACCGGCTTAGCATGTATAATTTCTGTATTATATCACACAGTCACGCGGGGGGCCTGTAGCCTATGGCTGGAGACTTGAGAAATCCTATTTGGGGGGGCAATCCACCACAGGGCACACTCACGCATCCACACACTACAGTTTGGGAATGCCAGTTAGCCTAATCTGTATGACTTTGGACCTCCAACAATAAACTTGACTCCATTTAAACTTAAAGACATCAACTGATAAATTAAACTGCCAGCCACCTAACACACAGTATGACTGCTATCCATTATCACCCAAATGAGGATGGGGTCCCTGTTGAGTCTGGTTCCTCTCAAGGTTTCTTCCAATTGCCATCTCAGGGAGTTTTTCCTTGCCACTGTCGCCGTTGCCCTTGGCTTGCTCACCAGGGACAATCTTATCACTTTGATTCATACACAATTACATTTCATACAAATTTCCATAATTTCTTTTGATTGTGTAAAGCTGCTTGTGACAATATGACAATTGTTAAAAGCGCTATACAAAAAATGTAATTGAATTGACTGTGAGAGGAAGCCAGACTACCAAGAGGAAACAGGGAGAAACTCCCTGGCCAAACCTGAACAAACCTGGGTGGGAACCCGAACCATGCAGGTGCAAGGCGACAGTGCCCTAAGCACTACACCACCATGCCACTTATGTGACGTAATATATAGTTAATATTTATCTACTGATGTCATGCTGTACTCTAAACAACAAAAATATTAATGTATGAGAGCAATTATAATTAATTAACTGTAATTCTATAATTAACTGTAATTATTTAACTGTAATTCTATAATTACAGTTAAAAGAAGGGACAAACAAGATTTATAACAAATGTACATGTTTATTGTCACTCATAGAAAAATATATATTATACATTTTCTATCAAAATATAAATTACACTTTTTTTATATAAAAAAAATACAAAATATATACAAAAAAAAAGTATATCTAGCTTATTATTCAAGCATTCAGTCAGTATTCAAGCACCAATTCAAGCTACCATACCATACTAATGTTGGTCAGGTATGAAAGTCTCACAATGTTCATAGTTCAGTCTCTTTGATGCCAGATCTGGAGATAAAGTCCTGTGGGTTTTCGTTCACGACTTGTACAGAAGCAGATGTGGCCTGAGCCCCATTCTCTAGTGTTTCCTCTGCTTTGTACTTTGTGAAACTGGTGTTCCAAAAGCCTAGAGAGAGAGAGAGAGAGAGCAAGAATTTAAGTTATGTGAACAAACCTGTTTATGTATAATCTAACAATTATTAAGTAAGCCTACACTTAAGACTATACCTTGTCTCCTCTGCTGCTGTTGTTTTTGCTTCTCCTCACTGCTAGACTTTGATTTGCTGCTCTCCACTGACTGTTCAGACTCTTCGTTCTCTGTGGTAAAAAAAATGTTAGTGAAGAGATACTAACATATAACAAACATATTTAGGATGTATAGCATTTAGTGAATGTCAGTGAATTCCCCTTTTGTTGAACAGTTACCTTTTTTCCAGGCAATGTGTGCTTTCCTTAGCCGAACAAGGAAGAAGACAAGTACCACGAACAGGCAGATGATGAGGCATGTGACCAACAGCACAAGCAATGCCGAATTTCCCTTTTTAATACTTTGTCTTTCATGACTGCTGTAATTGCCTAAGAACACAGATTAATTTGTGTGTCATTTAAAATAACTTTACACATAGTTCAATATTAGAAGAGGAAGAAGACTAACAACCTTTAATGGGGAGTTTTATCAAATAAGAATAGGTTTATCAAATAATAGATTATTTGCTTTCTCACCATTAGTGTTGCTTGATGATGTGATGCTGGTATTTGATGGTGTGCCCTCTTTTGTTTCAGATGTTAATTCATTTGCTGCAATGAAACATTTAAGATGAGTAATAGTGACATTAAATTAACACTTTGTAGAAATGTTTTGTTTATGTTCTAATCATGTACATTTTTGTACAGATCATGTTAGGTAGATAAGTAGCCAGTTTAACAACCATGACTGTGAACTACATAGCTGACTAAATGTGAGTAAGAAAACAGGCATAGTTTTTATGGTCATGAATTGCGAATAGAAAATAAATAACTAATTAAATAACTAACAAATAAATAAAATTGCAGCTATTTTAGACTATTATCATATTTGGGTTTTTCAGTAAGTTAAAAGTTAAGTTAAAATGGATATGCAAACTTTACATATGCTATAACATGCGCACGAGAAATGTTACAATCTAAGAAAAGTTATCAGAACTTTAAATAGTAACAAATTTTAAAATTTGTCTGACATACAAATTATAATAAGTACAATAATTATGCCATTTAAACATGAAATAGATGGTAATAAAGGTCATGGTCTTGTTTTAGATTGAGTATGGTGATAATTTTTAGGTTGTATTGTATACATCCTCACCTGTAGTGTTTGCGCTGCCATTTGATGAAATGTCCTCTGTGGTTTCAGCTACTGCAACTAGACATTTTAGAGAACAAATGATTAACATTCATGTTACTGAACAAATTGTAGCTATTTTTTTAAAAGCTCTTTTTAGGTTTTGGTTTTGTCTTAACTTATAAGGGATAACTCTAGTAGACTTTGTGTCTATGAGTTTCTTACCTGTTGTATTACTGTAATCTGTGCTTTCTGACTGTGAATGACTACTGGTGAAGCCTGAAAAAAAATTATACTAATTAAGAATAATGAAAATATGTGTAGTTTGTATACATGTACAATTTAACTATCCACCACTAGGTGAGGCAATAGTCAAAGTTATCAGCCATTCTCTTACATATGCACTTTCCCTTTAGCTGAACATGTCTGATATTTCTCTAAATTACTAAAGTAATCATTAAAATAGATATATTTCTGTTTATAACCATTATAGGAAAACCATTGTGCTTACTTGTACTGCTAAAAAGGTTTGAAATGACTTTTGTGTCTGTTGTTCCAGGTGTGGGACTGGGATATTTTGATGAGGTTGATGTATCTTCACCTACACAAAAGGATAAATACATTGAAATACATTGAAAATAAGTAGTTTCATATGACAGTTTTCATATTTCATATAGTCAACCCATGATGTTGAAATGTTCAAAATATAACAATATACACTTATGAGAATAAAAACTACGTTAATGGCTCTATATAATCCCATGCTACACTAATCCAAATCCACTTGTCCAAATGTTTACCCTCAAGATAAAAAGTTTTCTCAGTTTTCTGTAAACATCATTAGTTTTATTCCTTCATTCACAAGAAACATAATCGCTCCTTATACATATACACACACACTCACTTACTGTATGTTTATAACAATTGCTGGAAAACATTTGTGCTTACTTGTACTGCTAGGAAGAGTTGTAATAACTGTTGTGTATACTGTTGTGGTACTGGGATATTTTGGATTCTTTGATGATAATGATGTATCTTCACCTGTGCAAAAAGATAAAATACATTCATAACTTTGAAGTAGGTTAATGTGACAGCTGTGCTTGTGTGTTTATAAAAAGAAGATTTATTTCTTAGCTGTATTTTTCAACTCAAGAAAAAGAATTTCAAAGAAGCTGTCATCATCATCATGTGGTATGTTGAAAGCGAAGATAAAAAAAAACGGAAACTACCAAAGAGTCCACTCTGTAAACTGTGCTTTCATTATAGCCCAAAACCACAAAATCCCCTAGAATATTTCATTTCCTACTTATGTTAAAATGCCTATTAAGGTCACACACCATGATGTACTACTCTGTTGTTTTCAGTTGTTTTCTCATATACACGTGTACTCACTCTGGCTTCCTAAATAAATGGAGTTTTCCAGGTAGGAATGGTAGAGAGCTGGATGATGGGCCAGGCACGTGACTCTAACTCTCTTCATAGTACTTTTTACATTCAGATGGCTGACAGCTGTGTGTTTCTTGGTTACAGTGTCCACTTCATAATTTGGAAGAGCTGGGAATAAATAATAAGTAATTGTAAGAAAGAAAAGCATGACTCAACTGCATGTTTAATTATAGCACTCAGTGTTTAACATTTTTAACTTTGTTTGAACTCAAAAATATTTCAATAATATATGAAAAGAGCCCTTATGTGTATCTTTGTGTTAAGCATAACATTTTTCAGATAAATCAGCATTTTGAATATACTTTTATAACCAACCTATAAACATGCTGGTTTATGCCTCCATTCACAAGACTGTTTGGAAAAATTAGTTTGTGGTTTTGTTTGGTATAAATATTTCTGAGTAGATAATCATGTACTTACCCTCAATCTCTACACCATTATCTATCAGCCATGACAGGCTGGGTGGATGTTCATTTGCTGAAGCAGTGCATGTAACAATTGTTTTATCATCCTGCTCATCCTTTTCCAGTTTTGGAGCATCTACATTAAGTTAAACAAATAATTGATTTTCACATTTAGCCAGCTGGTATCTTGCGAAAAAATATGTTTATGATTAACAACTATAAAATAAACTGGGGGGTGGGTCTTGAATTATAATCCTAGAAGGAAAATTCTTATTGAATGTTTCCTTCCTTGTCAATGTTCAATGCAGTTAAATAATTCAAGCCTTCTACATTATTGTAATCTCATTATTTAATTTAACAGTGTGAATAGGAAAATGTTTGCACTCACCTATGACAATTACTTTAAACATTTTCTCTGAGAATTCAGGATTGTAACGTACACAATTGTACACACCTCCATCTTTGAATTTGATATCAGTCACCCGTATTGAAAATTTTGAATTGGTTAAAGCAACAAGGTTGGTCCTCTTGTCTTTCATGGCTGCAGATAAACATCAGAGACAAATGAATATTTTGTTAATAGTCCGTAGTAGACCATTAGTAAGTGAAAACCATAATTATGGTTATTCCATCATAAATAATAATACAGATAGTAGCCCAAGCTGAATTCCTACCTTTTATTTTGTTAAAGAACAAGGAGAAATTTTCTGGGTTTTTCCATTCAACTGGAGAACTCGTATGATTTTTTTTGAGCCGGCATGTCAGAGTCAGTGTGTCTCCTCGCATTACTGTCAAATGCTTCATAGCCAAACACTGTGTTAAGCCTGTAAGACAAACAGCAAATCTGTATGACATAAAGGTCTGATAAATATTAACTATGCAGAACTTTAAATGTGCAGTATGTGCTAAGCAGAACACACCAAATCCCTCTGTAAACCTACAGCATTGCTTACAACAAGCAATGTCAAGAGTACAGTGAGTGCAGCGAGTGGGATAAAATGAATGCAAAATTGCCACTTGTAAATGGAAGATATGAGGAGCAGGTGAGACTGTGGTCTCCACTCACTCACTTCACACTGACTCATAATGTTACTTGCGCTCTACCCGGGTGGGCTGCAGACAGCAGACAGGAAAGAGAGAGTGACAATATAAATGTATGCGTGAGTGTGCTGAGAGTGGTCGACATCATTTGTATGCGGTGAGAAAGATGTTAAACAGGAAACCGAGTTAAGACATAAAACATATATTCCAACCTACTGTAGGAGTATTTTTATAGTCATATGCTCAAAGAAGAAGTGTGGGTGATCGCCACCTCTGCTAAAGCTATGTCCAGAACCGTAGGTGAAGGTCTGTGAAGTTTCTGTTGGAAATTCTATATACATTTTTTCTCTTTCCTCATATGACTTAATGTCCTGCATTTCATTTATATATAAACATATATAGACAAAGATACTGAATATGTTTTTCATTAGTACAAACAAGTTGTAGTGTTTGTTTGGTGTTATATATTTTTGAAGTCTTTTATAAGATTAAATACTGCTTAAAATAAATTCCGATACGATAGTGGATTAAAATATTTCTGTCTGTGATTAGTTTACATGTTTTTGTCATAATAGTACTGTAATGACATTTATTCTTTTTAAACTCTTCATATCTGACAGTTGTATCAGCCATACATACTGAATATTCAGAACATTTTAGAATGTTTACACTAGACTACAGTAAATGTTTACAGCTTGTCTATACGGTATACATACTACTAGAGCAAGAAACATATAAACTCATGTTTGTAATTGTAAATACTACACACAAGCTGTACATAACACTAATTTTTTTTTTAATTGTTCAGTATTACCTTAGTAATGTATTATGCTAGAGCAAAAGTGTCTATTTAATCTGAAACTCCATTTTTAATGTATAAGATATTTATTATATCACTCACCTCCTATGATCAACACGAGAAGGCGAAAGTATAAGCTGTGTGTGTTCTGCATAGTGCAAGGCATGAGTCTGAAGCTGACTTCCTCTCTCGCTGCTTTTAAACACAAAGACTTCCATGACATCACTTATATGTCATGGAAGTCCCACTTAACTTTTTTTTATTTTTAACCTTCAGGGACATTTTGACCAGTCGCAACTTCCGTATTTTCATCCACTGACCAGTGATTGCTTTCATGATACTTAATGGGGCACTCCAAGAACAATGTCAACTGATAAAAATCCAAGCTTGGTGGTTTTACAATTGCTTCACATAGTTGTTGTTGTCCTGCAAAGTGAAAGTGTTGTCTTGCTGTATTATTTCTTTTTATTTCTAAACGTTCAAAACACTTAAATTAGTTAACACTTACAAAGGAGGCGCTCTTTATATGTTGACAAAATTCATTTTCTGGAAGATGGCATATTACTAATCATTAGAACTTAGCAGTAATCTACAAAAGAAATTTTAAAGTGCTGCCTATTAAACCATAAAAAAGAAAACAGCATTAAATAAACATAATTTAATTAATAGTTAAAAACAAATGTTTTACTTATCTTGTTTGACAGTGATTCATTAGTTGTTTTTTTTTTTTTTTTAAGATTCAATGAACATGGAAAAACTCAAGAAAGGCAATTAATTGGCCTTATGGTTTAGGCTCTGATTATTATTTTTCCAACATGTAAGTATGCTTCTTGGTACTCCTCTTTTACCTTTAGCCAGGTTTGATTTTAGTTCTACTGTTGTCTAACAGATTCATTGTTGTTTGCATAATTGTTTTTCCTGCTTGTCTCTTTGGAACAAATGAGCTGCATTTTAAATATCTAAAAAAAAACAGTGGTGCCAGGAAGGGTAGAAGTGGCAACATAAAACAGGTCAGTATATGTCAACCACAGTTACTTTTTATGGACCACTGCGTAGGTAGGTGGGGGGATGGGGGGCACGTCATTTCCACAGCACAGAGGGTGATAGGTGTGATTATGGTCTCGAATGGAAGATTTGTTTGCTTGATAGTGCGGTGCATTGACACACATGAGTCAAAGGCAAATTACTAATAACAGATCTGAAGATAGAGGTTGGTCGGTGTGTTTGAGTGTAGGTATGTATTTTATTTGTCAATTAATCCTATGTCTGATAAGTATAATGATTAAATAGTTACTAATGCCCTGGAACATTGTTATGGGCAGACTATCAGGTACCTACAGTAGCAAGTTAATCTTCAGTCAATTACAGTTTAATCCAACATAGACTATTTTCATGATTGTATATTGCTATTTAATCATGTCTCATCAACTGTGAACTGAGATCCATGTTTTCTGTGAGAAAAAGTAAAGTATATTATTACTATTATTATTATTATTATTAGTGGTAGTAGTAGTAATAATTTGCTTTGAACGGTTTTCTTTGACAGTCTGTATTCTGGCATAATGTGTGGTATTATATTTCAGTATGTAGGCTTAAAAGGTCACCCACATAATCTGGAAAACCCTGGCCAACTTGATCTAATAAATACAGGGTAGGTAAAGTGGTGTGGCATTACATACATTTAAAAAAAATACAGTAATGTACAAAAGTATTAGGCACCCTGTGTTTTGTACAAATGTTGTTATACATATTTGTACTGACTTACATACATAAGTCAATACAAAAACATTTCTGATTTCCAAACATTAGTATTCCAGCAAAAGGTGGTCCAATGAAATATTAGAACATGTGACTTTTTTGCATATTTTTGCAGATTATTGCATATTTTGGATGCCTTCAGCATTGTTTTAGAAATGTAGAAAGATATAAAAATTATAAAAGACCATCAACTTTCTACTACACTACTACCACTACTACTACAACAAACAATGCAAGCCTAATATATACAACAGAATATTTTAGTGCGTCATATCTACTGGAGAAACCATCTACTGTAAATATCCCTTAACAAAATTCCTTTTTTTTTGTATAGCTTTATTTTTCAAAAACCATATGTAAAACATAACATATAGTGTACTTGTAACAATACAACCA
>JAOVVA010000009.1:6040660-6051364 GCA_028565275.1 Leiocassis micropogon | reverse complement strand
ACACAGTAAAACACTATATTTACAGCCTCTAATTTCTCCCATATTGATACTTTATTTTTAAACAGGCAGGCGTGCTACTCGGCAACGCGCATTACGTCATCAAATCGCGCCAGGCTTTGAGAGGACCCTGATACGCCTCGTGTTTCTCGGCAGGTCTGTCATCTGAGGCTGAGTAAGAATCCTTTAATATTTGGTGTGATCATGAGCTCTCAGATAACTTGTGTTGGGTGGGTGAGGAAGGGCGTTTCTAAAGAAACACCAGATAAAGTTGAATTAAGCAAAGAGGAGCTGCAGCGCATCATTGCTGAGGCGAAGGATGAATTAAGGCAAGATGATGATGATGATGAGGAAGAGTGCTCGGTGAATGAGCAAGACAAGACAGAAGCTCAGCCAGAAATGACTGCTGAAGATAAAGGAAAAAAACCTGCAGAAGATGATCTTGCTGAGTATGAACTGGACAAATATGACGAGGAAGATCTTGAGACGGCTAACCTCGGGGACAGTCTGGCAGGTCTGACCGTGTTCGCCACTAACGAAGAAGATCCTTATGTCACCATCAAAGACACAGACCAGTACGAACGAGAGGACTTCCAGATCAAGCCTACGGATAATCTAATTCTTGCTGGGAGGGCCGAGAAGGATTGTTGCAACCTCGAGGTTTATGTTTATAACTCTGAGGAGAACTCGCTGTACGTCCACCACGACATCCTACTACCTGCTTATCCGCTCAGTGTCGAGTGGTTGAACTTTGACCCCAGCCCTGATAATAACACAGGGAACTATGCAGCCATAGGAAACATGACTCCTGTGATAGACGTGTGGGATCTGGATGTGGTAGACTGCTTAGAGCCTGTGTTTTCTTTGGGCAGTAAGAAAGCCAAGAAGAAAAAGAAGAAGAAGCAAGCTGCCGAGCCTGTAGATGGGCACACTGATGCTGTGTTGGATTTGTCATGGAACAAGATGGTTAGGAATGTTTTGGGAAGCGCGTCTGCTGATGAGACCGTGGTTCTTTGGGACCTCGTGCAAGGAAAACCAGCGACGACGCTAAAACGTCACACAGATAAAGTCCAAACTTTGAAGTTCCATCCATTCGAGGCACAGACTCTCATCACTGGGTCTTATGATAAGTCGGTTATCCTGTACGACTGCCGCAATCCAGAATCCAGCAACCGTGTCTGGCGCTTCAGCGGTCAGGTGGAGCGACTGGTGTGGAATCACTTCTCTCCCTGCCACTTTCTTGCAAGTACAGAGGACGGCTTCATTTACTGTTTAGACGCCAGATCAGACAAGCTGGTCTTCACGCTGAGGGCACATGATGGAGAGGTGTCAGGGATGGACCTGAGCAGTCAAGTAAATGGTTGTCTAGTTACCAGCTCTGAAGATAAACACGTGAAGGTCTGGGATATTCTTGGAAACAAGCCCAAGCTCATTCACTCCAGAGACATGAAAATGGGAGTGCTGTTCTGTGCGGCTTGCTGCCCTGATCTGCCATTCGTTTATGCGTTCGGAGGACAGAAGGATGGCCTACGAGTATGGGACATTAGTGATGTAGCTGTAGTGGCAGAGGCTTTTGGAAATCGAGAGCGCTTAGTTGCGAACACAGTCTCTAGGGGCTCAAGCAGCAGCGCGGTTGACATGGAGGTCTCTTAATGGAACAACTAGAGACTTTAAATGACCAAAGAACTTATTTTTCGAATACAAAACATGCAAATCTTATTTAGAGAAAAGTATAAATAAGTGTCTGCTTTCCTTTTGGTTTACAAGATAATATACTATTATTACAAAAAAAAAATAACACTTGTACATTTTTGTGATTATATCATTAAACAGATGTTTAATGCTGAAGCATTGTGTTTTTTTATTATTATGGATAGTTTTTTATGAGGTTAAAATAATTTATTTGTTTCTTTATTTGTTCATCCTTAGTAATTGCTGTCCTGGTCCAGGTTGTAGTAGATGCACATCCTATGCTGGGAACAATGGGCCTGAGTTAGAATAATGCATAGAATAATGACATTATCCATGTATACACACTTAAACCCAGGGGCAAATTAGACTAGCCATAATATAAATATATAATATAGTAATTTTTATTATTTTCTGATATTTTCTAATATCTATTTACTAGAAGAAGCACCTACTGTATATAAAGTGCTCAGTTTGACCACCATTTCTCATTTCTACAACTTTGAACAACTTCCGAGTTGTAATGTTGGAAAATCTTTCTTGTTCAAATGCTACTCTCCTGCACATTTACATACAGAAGAATGCAATAATGTACATCTCTTCTGATGGTCATGATAGCATCAACGATGCGACTACTTTAGAGGAAACATAATACTACACATTGCTGCCATAATTCAATTAGAGTTTTTAATAAGGGTATCGATAACAACCGTGGAAGTTCGTATATATATTTTTGGGCCCCTCTGTATTCTCGCATATATAAATAGGTGTATGTTGGAGGTGAATAAATGTTGTTAGTAGGATTGAGAGACACTGATTGATTTTAGGAGAAAGTAATAACATACAAAATGTACACTAACAGTAAAAGGTTTGGACACACCATCTACACTCCATGGTCATATATATTGTTCTACCTTGTAAAACAACGTAAAAGGCATCCAAAATTTGTAATAATCTTCTTTAAACAGTTGATATTGAGATGTGTCTTAGGCTGGTAACTCTAAATGAACTTTTAAGTTTTGATCTTGCTTTCCTGGGAAGAACTTCATGGGAGCCAGTTTCATCATGGTGCTTGATGGGTTTTGGAAGAACTATTCCAGAACAGCTGACTTTCGTTTCTTCAAATAACAACTGTCTGTTGCTGTTTGTTACTTAAATACATGTCATATGTGTTTTATCTTTTAATAATGTAGAAAATAAATCACAAAACAAAATACATTGAATTAAAAGGAGTGTTGAAACTTTTACTGTACATATTATCTCTGTCTATAAATTATGTCACTGCAAGAAGGTAAAACAGTAAAACTATTAGTGAAAAAACATTTCAAATTATAAAAAAAAATGTAACAAGAGCCATTAGTGACCTGTTATTCTAAGGAAAAAAACCTCGCACAATAATGATTTTTATAGTAGCTCAGACGGTTAAGGCACTGAGTTACTGACCAGAAGGTCTCCACCCCAACTCCACCAAGGTGCCATTGTTGAGCCCTTGAGCAAGGCTCTTAACCCTGCGATCTGATCCCAGCTGTGCTAGTATAGTTGAAGAAAGAGTCGACAAATGAGGCTAAACTTATTTAGCTGTCAATTCTGTTTTTCTTAAACATTTCCAAGTTACAAACCTTTATTGCATGTATCCCGATTATATAGTGTTATTTATACTGCAGAATATAAAAGGTAAAAGCATAAAAGTAAGGAATAAATTATACTAGGAATATTTTTTATTAATTAAAACGAGGAGCGGCATCGAGGAGCATGCAGGTGTCAGGATCTGCATGCAGGAGGAGCCACATGTAAACCTCTAGAGTATATATATATATATATAGGCCTATATATATATATATATATATATATATATATATATATTTTTTTTTTTTTTTTTTTTTACAAAACACCCCAAACAATTTAAACAACATAGCCAGGGTAAAGAAATTGGTAATACCAAAATTCTAACAGCTTTGGATTTTTGTTTACTTTTCAAGCACTTTCCAAATATTTTCCAATATCATTTTTTAAAATAAAAAGAATTACCATTAATAAATTACTATTATTACATTTACATTTATGAATAAAAAACTTAGCAATTTAAAGGATGACATTTATTATAAAATATTTATTCTTCTCCTTCTACTTGTCAAAGAAACAAGAAAGAAAGGAAAACATAAACTTTGGATAAAAACAAGAATATCTGACCACATTAATTTTTTGTCAATTTTTTTTTGCACATTTGTTATAGAAGCAGAGTTACACAAAGAGCAGTTGATGTCACTTTTTAAAACTCACAGGGTCTTATTTGAAACATACAGTCACACATATGCCATCGAAAATTCCTTGAATTGCCCCATGGGGATAAATAAAGTTATCTGAATTGAGTTTAATTTAATAAAAGCTCTCTGTGAGCTATTTCAGGCTTGTCTCGCCCTTAGACTTTTATTTTGACGCAAAGATTAACTTTTAAACCGGAAGTAATACCGCGGATGCACGTGTGTCCGACTGGCTCGAAAATTCTAGACAGTTCTCCGGTGTGTATTTCCCTCTCACACTCAGGTCTGGTTGGAAGTTTAACCCACAGCGCACTTGGGTTACATTAACCATGTCGGTGATAAGCGAGGATCGCGTGCGCGGCGTAATGTTTAAAGAGATTAGCGCAGACGAGGAGGACGCTCTTCCCACTGAACTCGAGAGCCTGTGTATGAGCTGTTACGAGAATGTGAGTGATAATAACAAACACAGAGATAAACACTAACAATTGCAACAGTGTTAAGATGTTTAAATGTTTGTGTGTTTATCTCTTTTTCAGGGAAAGACTCGTCTTCTCTTAACCAAAATCCCTTTCTTCAGGGAGATCATCATCAGTTCCTTCACATGTCCTAACTGTCACTGGACCAACACAGAGATCCAGTCTGCAGGCCGGATCCAAGAGCAGGGAGTCTGCTACACACTGCATATAAAGACCAAAGAGGTGACAGTCTGATCAGTGTGTCCTGTTCTAACACTGACATGTCATACATGTAGGAAGGTGACCGGTCAGGGTGTGTGTGTGAGAGAGAGAACATTCTGATGTGTCATTTTTTTCATGCACAATGCTCACAGAGATGAAAGCAATCCAGTTTTCACTAAATATATATTATACATGTCTGTAAAGCGCAAGCCAGTTATTATGCATTGATTTTTAGCCTAGTCATGGTGCATCCACTGTGCTGTGTGCATTCTGTTACACAGGCTGTGTTTCCTACAAGTAGAGTATATGGTGGGACCTCGGCATACAAATGTTATTCGTCCTTGAGGCGAAAATTTGTATGCGATACGAATACGAAGAAATAATGTAAATGCAGATAATCCATTCCAGCCACCCAAGAATATTACCAATTTGAAATACTATAACCATATTTTTATGCTGGCACGGTGTTTTAGTGGTTGGCATTGTCGCCTTACATCTGCAGGGTCCGGGTTCGATTCCTGCCTCAGGGTCTGTGTGCATGGATTCTCATCTTCTTCCCATGCTTGGTGGGTTTCCTCCGCGTGCTCCAGTTTCCTTGCACAGTCCAAAGACATGCACATGTTGACCAGATTGCAATAGTCACCATTGGCAGTGCAGTGACTGCAGTGGCTGGTCCTAAACTCTGGAACACCATTACACCTGAGTTTTGTTATATTACTGGCCTGCCTCTGTTTAAAACAAAACTTAAAACTCTTTTTTATTTAGAATGGCTTTTGATATTTGATAATTTTTATGTGTTTTATTTTGTCTTGTATTTTTTTATTGGCATTTTAATGGCCATTTTTAAATCTGTGAAGGACTTTGGTTCAACTTAAGTTGCTGTAAGGTGCTATATAAATTAAAGTTGACTGATTAATTGATAGTTTGATGACAGGTTCCTTGACGGATGGATGGATGGAATCATATTTTTGCGTATAAAATAAAACATTTAGGAAGCATTTGCAAATGAAGTAAATTATGAAATAAATGAAAAATAAATAAATTTGGATTCTTCTTCACACTAGCTGCTTTTATTTATTTTATTTTTTTTTAGCAATTCTTTCTTAATGTCCACTGAAAGTGGCTTCATTTTCTTCTTTTTAATTTTCTTCTTCTTCTACCATCCTTGTTAACTTTCTTGGGAACCACGGTGCAAAATCTTCACTAAATTATGCAATAAATGCAAAAAAAAAATATATATATATTTTCGTTCATATGCAGAAAATTCTTCTTATGGCAAGGAAAATTACTTGATAAATTCAAATTCTTAAGGCTAATAATTGTAAAGGAGGACATTCTTATGTTGAGGTTCCGCTGCTGTACTTGGGCGAGCCGCCCAAGTATATTGACTGCTGCCCAAGTATATTTGCCCACCTTTTTAAAAATCTGTCCAGAAGAACGATGTCTTCCGTGATCCATTCACTCGCACATTCTGCTCCTATACCTATTTATTCTGCTATCACGAGAGTGGTGTCCTGAGAGGCAGGAAATGCAGCGTATGCCAGCTGCTGTAAAAAGAATAAGAAGGGCATACTGACGATTGAACAGGCTCTGCAGAGAAACACAGTTTTGCACGGTGCATGGCAGGCAATAAAAAAGAAACTGGAAGATTACATGCTCAGACAATAAGTGCCATCTTTATACACCAAACAGTGTTTAGTTATTATTATTTTACTTATGTGAATCTTACTCTTCACAAGAGTAGATGGAGGAGAGAGGTAATATGTTGGATCTCTGAAATGTTAATAAATAGAAATATCAATTAATTAAAAATATTCTGTTAAAGGTCATATGTATTTGTTGTTTGTTGCATGCAGTAGGTCACTTTTGTGCTGGCAGGTAATGCCGGTCCATTGTGTGGCGGTCCATTGTGTTGGCTAACACCACAGGTATATTTCACACCTGTGAGAATCGCTGACTGAGATTTTTAATTCCCTGATAATCAGCACATTGCATTCTGATTATTTTAATAGGACTGCATCGTATTTCCTGTGTTTTGTTTTTCAATGTTGCTAAGTTATGTTTTATTTCTGATGTTCAGGATATGAACCGTGAGGTTGTGAAGACCGACAGTGCCACTATTAGAATACCGGAGTTGGACTTTGAAATCCCTGCATTTACACAGAAGGGCTGTGAGTATTACTGTAGTTATGATCATGTGAGAACCCAGAGAACTGTGAAGGAATTTGCTGTTTTTTGACTGCTGATGGAGGCACTGGTGTGGTGTAAATGAAACATATACCGGTTTATACGTTAAAGTAAAATACTGCTTCTTTTTCAGCATTGTCCACTATTGAGGGACTCCTTGACAGAGCAATATCAGGATTAGAACAAGATCAACCACTACGGCGGGTTTGTGCTTTTTTTTTTTTTTTTTTTTTTTTTGCTTGATTTAATAGGTGTTTAATGATGATATCTATCTATCTATCTATCTATCTATCTATCTATCTATCTACTAAGAAGACTAGATAAAAATATTTGCTCTATACCATACACTATCAGTCAAAAGTTTGTACACACCTTATTATTAAAGAAATTTTTTTTTCTTTTATTGTTTTCAACTTTGTACATTAATACTAAAGACATCCAGACTACTAAACTATAAGAAAATGTTTGGACTTATGTAGTAAACAAAAAACAACCCAGAATATATTTTAGATTGTCCAAAGTAGCTACATTTATCTTTGATTACAGCTTGGCACCTGCAATGGTTTTCAGTTTATGGGTGTACTTTGTCAATACAGGTTGTCACAGACTTAAGAATGAGTTCTGTTCTGGGAGCACATTCTTAAGTCTGATTTGTTCTGACAAAGTGAGTCTTATACACTTTTACTACGAATATACAATGTAAAGCATACCAGTCCACTTGAATAAATCTCTGTCCCCTTTCCCCACATTGCCATCATGTGGCCAAAAACAGTAACCGCGCCTAAGGAAATGAATCTCACACCTCGAATGTAAGAGTGTTGTCTTTGTGCCTTTAAATCGCAAGGCGAATCCCGGATGCCATTTTGTCTCAGAGCTGTTTTGGACTGTTTTGTTGAGAATTTTCCAAAATTAGGAGTATTCACCATGAGGACAGCTTTACAGGGCAGCCATTTCGATCATTGTGCTTCTGAACTGATTCATCGAAACCTGGGAGGCAGACTCATTTCTCCCGTACTACCACATGTACACACATACAATATACCAGACTTTAGACATTTTATACATTTGCTTACACACAGATTGGTATCTGGTGCACTGCAGTACAAGTGAGCTACTTCCATGACTGAACTGGAAGTAGAACCGCGGTCTGTTTGTCTCTGCGGAAATTTGTAACCCGAATGTCCTAAGTCAAGGACTACCTGTAGTTAATTTGAGAGATTTCTTGCTATCTTGATGTGCTTTAGACCAGTGGTCCCAGCCCCCGGGCCGCGGACCGGTACCGGTCCGTGGATCAAATGGTACCGGGCCGCACAATAAATAATTAAATATTTCTGTTTTATGTATTATCTGAGTCTGAACGATATTTTATTTTGAAAAAACTTTTATTTTGACAAATGACCTGATTCTCTAGGTTACGTCTTGCGTGCCATTACGAGAGCCGCTGCAAAGATTTCTCTCAGTAAAGAAGTTACCGCTGGCAGCACATTTCAGTGATGAGAAATGGGTCGCACGCTTGAGTATTAGCGGGCACACCAACATGCAGAAGGCTTATCTGACGGTTCATACACCCCCCCCCCCCCCCCCCCCCACCTCGGTAAAATTTTCAACCGTTGACCGGTCCGCGGTGATAAAAAGGTTGGGGACCACTGCTTTAGACCATCAGTTGTCGTGTGCAGAGGAAGTGTGGGTACAGAGTCAACTGACGAAGTGAATTAGAAAAACAGAGTTAGAAGTAAAAAGGTTAAGAAATTGTTTGTGAATGTGTTATTCCCACTGTGAAGCATGGAGAAGGAGGGGTAATGGTTTGCGGCGCTTTGCTGGTGAGACTGTTGGTCAAAATTGAGGGCACGACTACCACAGCATTTTGCAGCGACATGCCATCCCATCTGGTTTGGCATGATTTGTTTTCCAACAGGATAATGACCCCAAACACCCCACCAGGTTATGTAAGAGCGATTTGTCCAAGAAGAAGAGTGATTGTGTGCTGCATCAGATAACCTGTTCTCCACAATCACCTGAGCTAAATTCTAATGAAAAATAAAAATTCTAATAAAAAAAATATGGTAAGAACAGTTCTGCAAACCTGTACTCAAGTAAAATTCCTAGGTGATTCATCGAAGTCCTGACTTTGACCCCCTTCTACAACCATATGGAAAATGCTCGGGCAAACAACAACTTTCCTTTATTTTTATATAAAACATAAATAGAATAGAGGTAAAGAAAATTCACTGAAGTGGACGTCTGCAGGAACTGACAGAGACGCGTGTTTTTTAACTTAGGAAATCAAGGTTTAGTTTTATGAGCCGATAAAACAAGCAGGCTTCACTTTTTGAAGTAATGGGGACACCAGGCTTTTGCTTTACTGTTTTTTCTTTTTGTGGGTGCTTGCCACAAATTTTGGGAGAAAAACAAAAAACAGTACTCCATGTACTAACAAATTGTACCACTGTAATTGTTTTTTTAAATTTTTTTTGCATATTGTTCTTTGCATGTTCTCAGTCTTTATTTTTCTTTTCAGGCCACTGATCCAGAAGTAGCAGACAAAATAGACCAGTTTATTCAGAGGGTGCAAAAGCTGAAAGATGTTAATGAGGAATTCACACTGGTAAATCTATCAGTATCTCTAATACAACATGGTTACTTTTTAAACTTTAATTACTGTGAACTCAATAGAAGCTGTTTTCGGGATTGTGTCTGTCTCAGTGTGTAAACAGTCCTGCATTTTTTTCCCCCCGTGTTACCCGTCAGATCATTAATGATCCCTCAGGGAACAGTTTTATCGAGAATCCATTTGCACCGCAGAAAGACCAAGCTCTTTCTGTATCTCATTACAAAAGGACACCTGAGCAAAATGCAGCCCTTGGGATACAGGTAAGAAGACTGGGATTGCATGCTTTCTTTTCATGCTTTTATTTTTTATGAGAGTTCAGAGATAAGGTCAGGTTTCTCAAAAGCATTAAATTACTTTATTATATGATTGATACTTCCCATCCTTGTTGCATTTTCTGCCTACACTTTGTTTTTTAATAAGGACAGTGAACCAGAACAAGAAGAGAAACCTGGCAATGATCTTGAGACAATGAGAAATGAGGTCCTGGTTTTCAACACTAACTGCCCAGAATGCAACGCTCCTGCCTCAACCAACATGAAACTTGTCCGTATCCTTTAAAATTTGGTAGCTCAGTGAGATTTGCATCTTGTTTGGTGTGGACAGGTCTGACTGTATGTCACATTGGGACCATGCCCCATAAGTACAGTGAAATGTTATGCCTGCAGTGTTGCTCATATTGACTGTAAAGAAACTAGGTAATAGCTTTAAAATATCAACCAAGGGATGAAAAAAAAATGTTGATGTGGCACTGTACACATGGGCATAACTGTTTTGAATAGTTCTCAGGGACAGGAATGATGACTAGAGATTTTGCACACAAACTGAATTAGTTTTTTCTGTTGTTTTTTTTTTTTAACCTTGAAATACACTTCAAATTTAAGCTTAAGTGTTGCTCTTTTATAATGTGGGAAATGGAACAAATTGGGTTAATCAAGAAATATCTGATGCGTGAAAAAGTGTAAGAACAAGATGATTTGGTCAGGTGTGTCGGTGGAAACGAGCAGGTTTGTTCGAAATTAATAAGACGATCTCATGCAAACATCTACATGTATGCTTTTGAGGTTTTTATGATTTAATCCTCCTACTTTCGTTCTTTACTTGGAGGCTGAAAAAAAGACAAGAACCTTAGGATCATAAACTGAGAGACTATGCATTTAAATACATACAGCAGTATGAGTCATTGCACAGTATTAATTTTTTTTTTCTTTTTTTTTTCAAAATTTTTTTATTGAACAATTGTCATACATAAACATTACAGAAGCAACTAATTAAATGTATTATT
>JAOVVA010000009.1:6025063-6040027 GCA_028565275.1 Leiocassis micropogon | reverse complement strand
GGATTCTAGGAGGTTTCCCAGCCCAAAGAAAAGAGATTATGATTTTATCTAAGGAATCAAAAAAATACTTAGGAAGAAATAAAGGAAGTGATTGAAAAAAATAAAGAAATTTAGGAAGAATGGTCATTTTAACTGCATTGATTTTTCCGGCTAAAGAAAGAGGCAGATTGCTCCATCTCTGAATATCAGATTTAACATCAGCAGTAAGAGAGGAGAAGTAGTATTAAAATATTACTTTGATGCAGTGGTTCTCAATCCTGGTCTTGGAAGACCACCTGACCTGCACATTCTAGTGTTTTCCTCGCTTTATCGCATCCACTTCATTTCAGAAAAAGGCTGTTGGCTGATAAGTTAAATCAGGTGTACTGGGAGATGAGAAAACACTAAAGTGCAGCACAGTTGATTATAAATAAATATATAATCGTAAAGCCTTGTTTGACAGAAACATGATACACAGGAAACGAAAACTTACACATTCTGTTAATTTATACTACATGAGACTAATTTGTTAATACCGTCTTAAGATTTCTTCCTTTACTGTTAATCAGAAATTCCACATTTCAAAGAAGTGATCATCATGGCCACCAACTGTGACAGCTGTGGACATCGAACTAATGAGGTCAGAGAAGACCAGCAGTGTTACTTTATAGACCTGACTGCTTTGTAGTTATTTGTCTTCTCATATGAAGCATTAGTATATCCTGTTGAAGATAACAAGACAGAATTCGTTTTATTCCTAATGTTGATAATGGCTGCATAGTGGTTTAGTGGTAAGCACTGTTGTCTCGCACTTACAGGGTTGATGATTCAAATCTTGCTGTGTGTGTGGTGTTTTAGTGTTCTCCTCATGCTTGGTGGGTTTTCTCTGCGTACTTTGGTATTCCAACAGCCCTAAGATGTGTGCTGATTGGTGTTTCCTGATTACATGCATTGTATAATTGGGTGTGGATGTGTGAGTGCTTGTGCCTTGTGATAGTTTTTTTTTTTTTTTTTAACTTTTACATCATTCTGGTATGAACTGATACAGCTTTAAGAATTGTTTGGAAACAGCTGACGTATTCATTTTCCACAGTTGTTTGCCCATAAACTTTAAAAGGAACAGCCTGCTATTGCTTTGTGGAAGGTGTGTTGATTGACTGTGGCTATAGTTGTGGTTTGTGGGTGAGGCTGATCTATTAGAATGGCAAACAGAAGGAAACACAGTACTTTTGGCTATAAATTTCTCATTATTGCATTCTATGAAACAGCTTGAAATAGTTTAAGATCCCTTTCATTGCCATTACAAACAGTTTGGGGCATTTATGTAGTATTGTATGCAATACAACATTTATTGTTTCTCAGTTGTGCATACTGTAATATGGGGGAGAGGGGACTTCGAGTAATAAAATGTAACGTACCATTCTGCAATAATTGAACAGGTGAAATCAGGTGGTGCAACAGAGGAGCTGGGAACCAAAATCACTCTCCATCTCACAGACCCGTCAGACATGTCACGAGACCTTCTAAAGGTATTTTCAGTCCATGCAATTCTTGAAAACATATTGCTTCTTCCTGCCTTCATTGTTTTAACCTGCACCTAATATGTATGCAGATTAAGTGAGGCGGCTTTTTTTTTCTTTCTCAGCACTAAGTATATTTAACGCTCATATTAAAATCAAGACCTTCCTTCATTTACTGATGCGGTTTGTTTGCATGTGCGCGGCAGTCAGAGACGTGCAGTGTGCTGATTCCAGAGCTGGAGTTTGAGCTGGGCATGGCGGCATTAGGAGGAAAATTCACCACTCTGGAAGGTCTCCTTAAAGACATCAAGGAACTGGTGAGTGTAAGCAGTCATAACATTTTTGTAGGATATGTAGAATTAGAGGAAGCTCTCTAACTCTAAAACTTTAGTTTTGCTATGTATCATTGGTTTAGGTCGTCATGAAAAACCCTTTCGTTTGTGGAGACAGCGCCGCTTCCGACACGTCTGAGAAACTGGATCTGTTTGGGGCAAAGATTGACAAGGTTTGAATTTTAAGTTTAAAAAAACATACATACAAGGTTCAGCCCAGATAAAATAAATTGAGTATCTGAATGGACACAACAGCCCCTCAGCCATGTATCAAAATTCGGTGGAAAATCTTCCCAAAAGAGTGGAGGTTATCACAGGAACGGGAGACCTAATCTGGAACATTTTAAATGATGTGGGTGTGATCATAGGTGAGGTGTTTCCGCAATGCACTCGAACTACGCTCCACCCCTTTTTTACTTCAAAAGAGAAAAAAAGTAGATCCTCATAATCTGGTTGAAACTTGTACATATTCATGTTAAGCCTCTGAAGATCCAATCATCAGTAAAAGTGTATGTCGTAAGTAAACAAATAGAATAATCAATTAAACTTTAATTGGTCTCGATTAATCCACATCAGTTGGAATTCAAGAAAACATTGCATCTCTAACAGTTGCTGGTACACTTTGAGCAGCACAGTGAATAAAGCCACGTTTGCTAATGTTGACTAGCAAAATTGAGGCGGCAAAAGATCCTTTCTTTTTTAAACAGCAGTGAAAAATAGTGTGTCCTGTGGTGATGTGCAAGTGTCATGCTGCTCTCTGGTACTTAGACAAGTAGCATTGGACCGCTGTGTGTGATGGTACGTGTCCACAAACTTTTGGGCAAACAGGGACTGTATGGTTTACAATTTTACATACACCTTTGACTGAAACCCGAAAAAGGGTCTGACTACTAAAGTAGAGTTCAAACCAAACACAACATGGACATACAAATCTTTGGAAAGCAAATTCGCTGAGGCAGATAGGACGTGAAAAACATTTGTGACCTGTGATCCCTGTGAACTGCCGATTTGCAAACCTCAGTACCGAGATACGAAAAACAGGAGTGAGGATTTTGCATTTGTGTCTCAGTAAACAGATCTTTCAATAATAAACGTGCAGGATAAAAGGTTTTGTGCATTGCTGTTTAATATTTTCTTTTAGTTTCTATCATTCTTCTTTTTGTTTACACATTTGCTGGCCACTTCATTAGGTATACTGGTTCAACATGTAATTAATGGAAATAATTTCTAGTTGCCACCAAGCTATGCCAAAAAGCATCTTTGAACCACAGCACGGCGAACACTGAAACAAATGGGCTACAGCAGCAGCAGACCACACCGGGTCACCTGTCGGCAAAGAACAGGAAACTGAGGCTGCAATTTGCATGGGCTTGCCAAAATTAGACAATGGAAGATTGGAAAAACTTTACCTGGTCT
This sequence comes from Leiocassis micropogon, assembly GCA_028565275.1. Taxonomy (NCBI): domain Eukaryota; kingdom Metazoa; phylum Chordata; class Actinopteri; order Siluriformes; family Bagridae; genus Leiocassis; species Leiocassis micropogon. The sequence goes on along the minus strand of JAOVVA010000009.1, from coordinate 6,036,780 downwards.
GAAGAGTTCTGCTGTGACATTCAGATGGTAGGATCAGAATTTGGCGTGAATGTGAAAGCATGGATCCATGGATCCTGCTTGTATCAACGACTAAGGCTGTTTGTGTCATGGTGGGGGGGTATTTTCTTGCCATAATTAGGGCCACCAGTTGAGTTCTGTTTACAGGATAATGTCACAAAGCTAAAATCATCTCAGACTGATTCCTTGAACATGACTGTTACTTCACTGTACTCAAAAGGTCTCCACAGTCACCAGATCTCAATCCAATAGGGCTCCTTTGGCATGTGGTAAAATGGGAGATTTACATCATGAATGTGCAGCTAACAAATCTGCAGATACCTTATGATGCCATCATGTTAATATGGACCAAAATCTCTTAACAAGATACTGGAAACATTCTTTGAATCTATGTCATGAATTAAGGCAGGTCTTAAGGCAAAAGTGGCGCCAACTCAGTACTAGCAAGGTGTACCTAATGAAATAGCCATCGAGTGTATAACGTAGTATTTGGGTAGACAAGTTGTGATTTTGTTTCAATTTTTTTTTCCAAAAAAACATGTCTCTGGGTGGATTGATGACTAAATTGCTCTAGGTGTGAATAAGTGAAAATGTATTTGTGCATGGACTGGCATTCGGGGTGTGTATGGCTGGTATTGGCCCCCAGATCCTCTATAACATCAAGAGGGCTTAAGTGATTACTGAGTGAAGATGAATAAACAATTGCTTAGGAGTGTATACACTGTGACGGAAAGGTTGGATCCATAGGATTCTACAGAAGTTGTAGCTACATTTTTACAGCATTTGCTTGTTTGCCTGTGTTGTGTACATGAGAACAAGTTCTGTTTAATCTTCTATTGTTGAATTTCCAAGCAGTTCTTGGTCTGAAATTAAAAAAAAAAAAAAAAAATCGCATTTGGGTTGAGAGTTTGGGGCTACTGTGTATAATTATATACACCCACGTTTGCTTGTGAGCAAACTAATTATATTGACCATCATCCCGCCTTCCCCAAGTCCGGTATATTAGCACACCAAATTACGGAACCTATTTTGTATTCGTGGCATGAGTTCCTAATTTTCCAATTTTTCCTTTGTTTGTCTTGTGTTTCAATGTCAAGATCATGTCAGGAGAGATGGACGTCCACATCATCCTGGACGATCCTGCAGGAAATAGTTACTTGCAGGTAAACTTATTTCTCTGCACAACTCTTACCCTGAAATGTACTGTATGATGGTTAAGACTGACATTTTGATCATGATTAAGCATGAAGTTTTTCCCCCCCCCTTTTTTTTTCCCCCAGAATGTTTACGCTCCAGACCCTGATCCTGAGATGAAGATTGAAAAGTATGTGCGAACGTTCGAGCAGAACGAAGACCTGGGACTTAATGATATGAAAACGGAAGGTTACAGCGAGCCTGAAAAATGAGACGGATATCAACCAGGGATCAGGATTAGTTAAATGCTATGGGCTTTATTATTGTTTTTATTCAGTATGACCTGCGGGAGTGAAGTACCAGATCAAGTGTTCCCAAAAAGAAGGAAATGGACAGCAAGTTATGTTGACATTTGAGTTGATGGGGGGGAAGCAGCACCCATGCTTCCTTCTGCTGTACAGATTATTTTCGTTGTCATGTAAGCATCATTAATTTAACTCAAACCACTGATCTGTTAATGAAGTGGTTTAAGTAAAAAAAAAAAAAAGCACTTAATTTGTTATGAATGCTACATTCATTGCTTTTTCTTTGTCAAAAAAAAATTGTATGTACAATAAAAGGATAACCCTGTTCTGATGATGTCCTAGAGTTAAGAGTGTAAATAGCAGGCCTTAATAGTGTAATCAGATCGATTATTACAGTTATGTGTAATCAGATCGAGTCATAAACATTAATACATGCAGCTCTCTGCGGCTCAGAAAAACAGAGAAACAAATGTGTCTTTGTGCCTTTATCAGGCTCTCAACATTTATTCAATTAAACAACTCAATTATGCGGCTTAAAAGCAGTTGAAATGACAAGTATTAATCTAAAACTACATCAGATAAGAAGCTAATAATGTTCAGGCCCGTGTTTTCCCTCTGAATCCGCTCACACTCCACACCTTTTGTTCACGGACAGGTTGAAGATGTCCGCCTCTCGTCTAAATCCTGTAAGTGGCCAGTGTTCAGTCTCGATGTAGACACAAAGCAGTTCTCCGAGAAAACATCATAATTCAGTTTCTTAACACAGTAACACAACGCAAGCGAAGAACAAGAAAATAATGTGATAGACACACAAGATGGTGGCACCGCTGTGTGAAGCTGTGATGTGATGTCAGTGTCCTTGGTCATCACTTGCTCTTGGCTGGTTTCTCGGTTTTCTTGGGCAGCAGAACAGCTTGGATGTTTGGCAACACTCCGCCCTGGGCGATAGTAACGCCGCCTAAAAGTTTATTAAGCTCCTCGTCGTTGCGGACGGCGAGCTGCAGATGGCGGGGGATGATCCTGGTCTTTTTGTTGTCTCGCGCTGCGTTTCCGGCCAACTCGAGAATTTCAGCCGTCAGGTATTCCAGCACAGCGGCCAGATAGACGGGCGCCCCCGCGCCCACCCGCTCCGCGTAGTTCCCTTTGCGTAACAGTCTGTGGACACGACCCACTGGAAACTGAAGTCCAGCTCTGGAAGAACGAGACTTGGCCTTGGCTCGGGCCTTTCCTCCGGTTTTCCCCCTTCCGGACATAGTCAAATCACAACAACGATATACTGTTATTCAGTTTATCACTCGCTTTGTGTTTCTAGTGCAGTCACAGCGCTGTACTATGATGTAAGCAGGGTTTGATATTTATACCCCAATCCGGATTCTGATTGGACGCGCTGACTCTCTACAACGCGACGAATCACAACATGGTATGTGTCGCGCGACACGAGGTGCGCAACCAATCAAAATAAAGCGTTCTTTTTCTCTAATTTGCATGCAAATTCTATAAGTAGAGGCGAGACTACAGCGCATAAAATACACAAAGCTAAACGGTGGAGACTTGACGTTATTTTGACGGACCGAAAACATGCCTGACCCTGCGAAATCCGCCCCAGCACCTAAGAAAGGCTCAAAGAAGGCCGTGACCAAGACCCAGAAGAAGGGGGATAAGAAAAGGCGCAAGACCAGGAAAGAAAGCTATGCCATTTATGTGTACAAAGTGCTTAAACAAGTCCATCCGGACACTGGTATTTCATCCAAAGCAATGGGCATCATGAATTCATTTGTGAATGATATTTTCGAGCGCATTGCTGGCGAAGCTTCACGCCTGGCTCATTACAACAAGCGCTCCACCATCACATCTCGAGAGATTCAGACAGCTGTGCGCCTGCTTTTGCCAGGAGAACTGGCCAAACACGCTGTGTCTGAGGGCACCAAGGCTGTGACCAAGTATACCAGCTCCAAGTGAAGAAGGTAGGAGCAGAAGATGGACTGAACAGAAGGGGCGCCAACGGAAGAAGGAAGTGATCTCTGCTCTTTGATACCGCATGTTTATTCCAGGGTTGTTCGTCCTACGCATAAATGACTGCCTCAGATGTTTTGGAAGGACATTATATTGCTGTCATTTGTCTTTTCTTTATTGCTTTTATTGAATGTACTTCCTGAAATGTACTTGTTTGCATGTGTGAAAGAAGGCACACGTGTAATAGTTCTGGTGCTGTTTAGCTCCAGAATGCAATTCACAACATTGCTGTGGTTCCGGCCAGAGAACTTGGGGACAGCTGTGGGGTGGGGGGATTTTATGTACTGTATGGATTTAAAACAGTGTCTTAATGAATATTAGTTCATAATGATCTTTGTCAACTCACAGAATAAACATGTTGATTCATGTTGACACCAGTGCATTTGTGAAGTTTATTGATGGTCGATTAGTCATATGTTAACACTTGATAACTGACATCAACGGTGACCGCTTTAATCAGGATATCTGAAATAGGTTTGTATTAAAGATACATCTTAACTTTAATAAACACTATCCAATGTTAATCAAATGTTTAGTCAGCAACATCAAAATACATTCTATGGTATGGTGCTTTTCATAAAATATGCTACTAGGCAAAAACAATTTCAGTTTGTATTATCGTGTATTAACATGTTAACATAAAAGAAGTTAACAAGTGTTTTCTCGGGGAGCAATCCACAGTGTGTACCCTTAAAAAAATGGTACTAAACTGCAACTTAAACTTTGGGGGTGGTACCAGAAGTTATCATTTGTACCTTTTAATATGGGTTGTTAACCTGAAAACATGGGTGTAGTGTAAGCATGATTTGTCGCATGTAAACACTAATTTGTTTTTAGAATAATTTTTAATGGGGAGTGGCACGGTGGCTTATTGGTTAGCAATGTCGATTTGCACTTAAGGATTCGGTTTCGATTCCTGCCCCTGGTCTGTGCACGAGTTTGCATGTTCTCCCTGTGCTTGGTGAGGTTCCTCTGGGTATTCTGGTTTCTTCCCACAGTCCAAATACTTGCAAATTTGTCTAATTAGCGTTCCCAAATTGCGCCGTAGTGTGTGATTTAGTGTATGTGTGTTCCCTGCTATAGATTGGCACCCTGTGCAGGGTTTACCCTAAGTCTAGGATAGACTCCAGCCCCTCTGTGACTCTATATACAAGATAAAGTATAGGTGTAGAGGATGAGTGAGTTTTAAAGGGGACCTATTATGTCAAATTATTTTTGCTTTTTTGTAATCTATTGTTTCTTTGTATGAAGATACCCTCCCCAGCTTGTTTCTCAGTTCAGGTATCTCATTTATGTAGACACTGAAACAGCATGTTTGGAAAAGGAGTGAAAATTAAGTACTTTGAGGTTAGAAAAAAATGCATTAAATGTATGTGCTTAAGGCTTTTCAATGGGTTGGTGCACCCTTTGTGCATTAAGTTTCCTGGTTAACAAGAAACTGGTTACACAGGTGAAGTGTTAGAGAAAATGAATGAATGTGATTGCAGAAATAAATAACGAGAAAGTTAAATCTTTTTTATGAATTTGCATTTTGCCATTATAGGCACATTCATTCTTTTTTCTGTCATCATTCAAGAAATTCATGGCAAAGCCTTTTAAAAAAAATTTGTATTTATGTTCATCTTACCATGTTTCGAATTTACACTTTTTACTAGTTGTTGCTTTTTCGCGACACATGCTATGCCCAATTTTCTTTTTCTTTCACTTTTATGTGCAAGGAAATGTTCACGTCTAGAAGAATTGCGGTGTTGGGTGTTTGCTGCTAGGATTCTTGGCACAGTCAGGATCTAACACCAAGCTTTCATCATCATCCTGAGCTGCAAGAAAAAAGGCAGACACCCATATCCAGAGGACCTTTGTGCTTTGTAGACTCAATCAAAAACATTTCCTCATGCTAGTACAAGTAACAACCTAATAATACTCTCTAGTTCAATCCTATTAGGAGAGGAGTTGGAATTGCTTCAAACCTGATGGAGGCAGCTAAAGCAAGCCAGGAGAGTGAGGCACAGCAGAGGTGCGATATGGGAGAACTTGAAATAGGATTAAATGTTTTGTGTGAATAAATGCATTAATGCATAAAAGCTTTGGTTGTATTCAGTCTGGAGTTGATATACTAAGCTAACACAAGACCATAAAGAAAAAATAGGCCTTTTTCCCAAGCCCTTATATTTTACACATTTGTATAACAATTATCTACAGTACATACATCGTTATTTTCCCATATCTTATACCCCTATCTCACCTATGCGGTTTGACTCACGGTGAGATGCGGAGTTAGGCGTGAGGCGCCGCGATTGCCCGCTGGCGTTCCACGAAGTTCTGTAAGGACCGCAAGCTTCCACGAGTACCGGCAAAAAAATTAAACATGTAATGTGTGAATGAGTGTGTGCGCCCTGCAATGGATTGGCACCCTGTCCGGGGTGAACCCCGCCTTGTGCCCCAATTCTCCTGGAATAGGCTCCATGCCCCCTGTGACCCTGAATACAGGATAAAGCGGTATGGACGATGAGTGAGTGAGTGAGTGTTACCAAATTGCCCATGGGGTCTGTGAGTATGTAATGTGCACGTGTGCCGTGTGATTGATCGTCACCCTGTCCAGGGTGTACCCTGCCTTTTGCCCGAGGCTTCCTGGGATAGGTTGCAGGCTGCCCGTGACCCTGTATAGAATAAGCAGTATAGAAGATGAATAAATGTACCCCCTCATGGCCACAATTTACACATCTTTAAATGGCTTTTTTCAGCAAAATAATAATAATTATTTTCACATACTGATGGTGTATTCTATGGGCATGTTGATAAAACCAATTTGAAATGACTTTTGCCTTGTAAAATGGTGAATTATTACCATAATAATAATAATTATCAACATGCCCATGATCAAGTCTTCAGTGGTCTCCCCAGTCACAGAATCTGATTCCAATAGAATACACCATCAGGATGTGGCACAACAGGAGATTCATGGCATGAATGTTTACCTGAAAAAGTGCATGAACTGTGCCATGTCGACTTGAGCAAGATGTTTCCAACATATTTTGAAATCAATTCAATTTTATTTGTATAGCGCTTTTAACAATTGCCATTGTCCCAAAGCAGCTTTACACAATCAAAAGAATTATTTAGGTTTGTATGGAATTTGAATGTGTATGAATCAAAATGGTCAGATAGTCCCTGTTGTAAATAATTGAAGCTGTTTGTAAGAACCACCTTAGGCCACCAAGTATTAGAATAGTGTTCATAATAAAGTGCAGAGTAAACGTGTAAAATTAATACAATTATGTTGTTTTTTTTGTAAACACACTTATCTGTAGGTTAGATGATTGTGATTAAATACTGTCTTGCTTAACAAAAATTTTACACTTCTTTTCATTTAGATACATCCATCTACATTTAAACGTGTATACCATGGATATTCAATAAACAATTACTGACATACATTACATGACATGGAGAGAGATTTAAAAAAAGATTTTATTAACAGTTTAGAAACAAAATATCCCTTTGCCAAACATTATATAATCTTTCCTCAACAGACGACAAACAAAAACCAAAGATGAAAAGTATGAGACCGGGCTAAAAGTAAGGATAAAGACTTTGCACTTTCACTTTCGTGGAACTGTAAAAGCTTCCAATGGGGAAAACGTCCTTAATGTCAGTGCAGTCAAACAAGTCCCTAGACCTTCAGTGGTATTACAGGTAAGTGGATGTGTTTATTTAAAAAAAAAAAAAGTAATAAAGCTAATGGTGGTGTGATGTTACTTAATAACTCACTGTCCACTTTATTAGGAACACCGGTACACTAGCTTAACCATGCAATTCTCCAACCAGCCAATCATGTGGCAGTCTCACATGCATGCACAAAAATCATACAGGTACCGTACAAGAGCTCAAGAGCTTCAGTTTAGGTTCACATCACACAGTGGCGATGGGGGAGTTGGATTGCAAACGCACTCACTTTAGCCATGGCATGGCTGTTGCTGCTTAAGGGACTGGTTTGAATACAACCAAAACCAACAATTCGTTCAGTGAGTGGTAGGATTTCAGGCAGACATTTTCAGCAGGGGAAAAAAAAAAAGTGTTTTAAAGAAAATGGACACCACCTGGGACCAGAGAAACCTCCCTGTGTCAAACCTACAATAAAAAGACCATACTGGAGTTCCACAGCCAAGAAGAGTAATCCAAGACTACAGTGGGCACAGGTTCACTGAAACTGGACAGCTGAAGATTAAATCATTGCCTGGTCTGACTGGGGTTGGTTTCTGCTGTATAACAGAATGGATCATAATTTGGCAACACCATCTATAAACATTTGTTTAAAGAACCCAGGCTGGTGGAGTTATTGTAATAGCATGGGCAAAAATTCCCAGGACATCAGAAGTTTCTGAAATATTCAAGCCAACCCATCTGGCACCAGACATTGTTTAATGTTAACATTACAAAAATCGCATGACCTGCATCTGCATAATTTTAAGCACTGCAGCCAGACAACCAGATGGTGGGAATGAGTGTGTTCCTAATAAAGTGGTGAGTCAGTGCAATATAATGTAGGTGCAGTGACACAGTGGGGCTGAATACTGAAGTGACATGATCCATATACAGAAACTTTTTTTATCAAAGGGCAAACTTCATATTTTGGTTCTTGTACTTCGCTGATAAAGAAATGCACTGAAGCAAAACAAAAGCCCAAAAGACAAAGCGTCTTAAAAAGACCTAGATTTTAATTTTCTGTCACCTTGTTTGGTTATGCAAAGTGGTGTGTGTGGGGGGAAGGAAATCATATCAAAATTTATCTTGAATAAAGAATGTATCTTTTCTCAGGCAAATCTAGAATGTAAGATTTTAGGTTGAAAGTCTAGATTTCAGCACAAAAATGCTAAAATATTTGTCAAAGACATGGACCTTTACATGGAGTGAGCTCATTTTATGTATGTATAATCAAAACAATAAGTGCATACAGACTGAGGGAAACGGTGCAGTGTGTCCATTCTATAATACAGGCAGACAGAATAGAGAATTAACAGACTGTAGTTACCTGTAGACTTTCAAGCTGAATGTGTTCCGTTTCAGTAGATCACAGTTAGCGAATGGAGAACAACTATACGAAAATGCTGACATTACCTAAAATGCTCTGAAATGTTTTGTTGCGATACGAAGAGAACAAATGATGTGTAAGAAAAAAAAAAAAAAAACCTTTATCACAGTCAATAAATACAACACAAAAGAGAGATGTTCCAGTTGTTATAATTCATCCCCTATATGGTTTTGTGAATCAGCATTTCCCGTTTCTGTAAAAAAAAATTATAATAATTAACACAATCATTAACATTGGTATAGTTTAAAATTTTGTGAATAACTAGCGGTTTATCTGATATGTACTTCTCTGTTGTGACCAGATAACATGACTATTTCTGACGTACTGCAAAAATTTAAAGAGTCGTTCAAGTCAAACCAGGACTTTTGTTTGCGCAGAATAACAGAACACAGTTGCCAGAGAAAATTTTTTTTATTTCTCTATACAATCCCCTGCTACACTAAATGCACTTGTCTCAGTGTTTCACTAGAGCTTAGATACCATCAAGGTAGCAAGTTAGCCAAGAAAATTAGATCTGAAACACTGGCCTCCCAGGACTTCCTTTAATGGCTTATACATGTGGAATTCACTTGGAGCAAGGACATGACACACATCCCACAGACAGATGCAAGTTTGCACCAACTTGTCCGGCCATTTTCAAGGATCAGGGTTCCACTCGCTGAATGTTCATGGGAACTCCTGCAGCGGGCTACAGACAATCATTCACAGACGCACAGCGTTCTATAAAACGTTTGCACCATTCAAAAGTTTTACTACGGCTAACAGTCTCATCAACTTACTGTGCTTGGAGTCTTCTGTAAATGTTTTTCATCGGTTTTATGCCTTCATTCATGAGCTATTTCATCACAAATCCTGGTTTGACTTGAACGTCCCCCGTATATTCACAGCTTCTGCTATATGAGGTATAAAGTTACCCTTGGACTCTTAAGGTCTAACAGTGCAAACATTTTAACACTACACACACTATAAATACTTCAACAACCTGCTTGCTTGTGTAATAAGCAAATTACCTTTGTTTTCTGTCTCTTCTGCTATTATTGCCTCTGTTTCACTCTCTACTTTTTTATTCTCCTCAGTAGGTGGTTCCTCTGCTGGTTTCACCTCAGCTCCATCTGGAACATTAGAAATATTTTTCAGCATGGCCCAAATTTAAAGTGAATAACAACAACTAGACTGCGAGGTTTCACAAAACAACCAGGAAGGTCTCTCTTACTGGACTCATCTTCAGGAAGGATCACTTTCTCAGAGTCTGTGCTGTTAGGTTTGCCATTCTCTGAGCTTGTGGCGTTTTTATCTTTAGGCTTAGGTTTGGGCTTTGGCTTAGCAAACTTGGCTTTGTTGAGCAGGTAGGTGACTTCTCGGTCTAAGAGAGTGAGTTTAGCCTCTATGTCTTTGGATAGCAGGACGGGTCTCTCTGTAGGAGCGCGTTTTTCCTGCTCGGCCACAGTTTCGTTCTTCCAGGTCTACCAATAATACAATAAAAACAGAAAAGATAAGAACAAATGCATTTAATAAAAATAAATTTACACTTAAAAAAAAAAAAGGCCCACATAAGGACACGGAACAATACTGCTCATTCCATACCGTGGTCTCATTTATGACTTTCTCCAAGGTCTTCAGCTCAACTTCGGTAAAAATCTGGTCATCTTCTGGTATCATTTTAGCACCCCTACGTAAAAAAAAAAAAAAAAATTTAATTAATTAAACAAAAGCTACATATTTTAGTGCCCGGTCAGATCACTCACTGTCAAATCACTCATCATCTATACCGCTTTATCTTGTATACAGGGTTGCAGGGGCCCTGGAGACTCCAGATCCAAGGTGGGAATCGAACCCATACCCTGGAGGGCGAAAGTTCTAACCACTAGTGCTGGCCACCGTGACACCCTCCTGACAGATCAAACCCTGACACTGCTTAATGGTTGAAAAGTACAACATTGGACGAGGGTATCTGCTAAATCCTGTACATACAAGTGTAAAATACAGAGTTTGTAAACTCTTCTCAACTTGCACATCTGGATCAATCCAGTTACAGGTATTGTCTATGGTTTTAATCAGTACGCAAGCAATAAAAGCTATCAGGATTTGTGTTCTGCTTAAATAGTCCTAAAACTCACTTCAGGAACATGGCAGAGTGGTTGAGCATGCTGTCAAGTGCTGCTAGTCTTTCTGGCCATTTTTTCCTCTCCTCCACTCGGAAGAACATGGCTTTGCACAGCTTCTTCAGTTCAGACAACTTCTCCTTCAGGTCTTTAGTTTCTGCTGAATAGCCCTCTTCATCCAACCATGCCGAGGCTTCACTCAGCTTGCTGGAGATTGCCTCCTTCTCCTCTTCAGTGACCACAACCTGGTACTCATCCTGGTACAGCTTGTCCTGTAGAGAGAATTTTTGGACATTTGGAAAATAATAAATCTCAGTTGTAATGTAAGGGCACCGTTATACCTTTTAGTCAGAGCAAAACTTATATATCTGATCCATTTTCCAAAGAGGTTATAAAAGTAAGGAGGCACCGATTCAACGGCTGTATTAGTATTGATTGATATTCGGTAACTAAGATGGCATGAACCGATGGCAGTGGGTGGCATGCCCATCTGCATCAATTTTGTGCTTGTTGCATGTTGTGATGGTTAATTCTGGTCTGACTGGGACCTTAGCCCACCCAGCTGCAGCTTCAAGACAGATTCAATAGCTGGCATTATAATACCACCCAAACCAGCCCGCTCAAGCCATGACGGTTTAATGTGGCATGGTGTAGGTAGGGATTAAAGAAGAGTCAGGAGCATGTACTTAACCATAGCCCCGGTGCAGTATCCATGACACTACATTAGTTGGGGGACGTTACTTTTTAAAGTAACTAATTACATTATAAAATTACTGTCTTTAAAAAGTAATTAGTTACATTACAGCATTACTTTCTGATAAAAGTAACTAATTAGAGTACATTTCCATTGCAGAAAATGAGAACTCCTTTGTGATTCCTCATGCATGTTGTTTTAGTCAAGACCTTTATACATATTATTATTATGTAATTATTCTACCATTAACACTCAGCGAAGTTTGGCCCATAATCTGTTAACTACTTGTAAGGTTTTATAATATAGTAAGACACTGTAATCTAATAAGAAGATTCCTGTGCCTTGAGATCAGACCCCTCACT
>JAOVVA010000009.1:5995508-6024963 GCA_028565275.1 Leiocassis micropogon | reverse complement strand
ATGTGCTCTCTTTGCTGAGAATAAACAGAGATCTTCAGACATCATGCCTGTGTGTGTGTGTGTGTGTGTGTGTGTGTTTGTCTCTCCCGGTCGATCGGGCCCGGACCGGTAAGTGTATCAAGGTGCAGTGGACACAACAAGATATAACTCTTATTCTCTTAACTTAAAACTTAGCTCGGACACACACTTCTTCATCGTTTTAAACCTAACACTACTAATACTAATATCTCACCTACGCGGTTTCGCGCAGTGGCCGTAAGTACGGTTCATCGGGTAGTTGGCGCTGTGATTAGGTTTCCATCTTTCCGCGCGTTGGGCCTCGCATAGTCAAATCGCATAAGGTGAGATAGGGGGGGGTAACAGCGGTGTTTACATCAAAAAAGTAATCCAAGTACTCTAACGCGTAACACCTAACACTGGTCATGCAAGACCGGACCATAAAATACAACAATCATTTTCTAAAAAACTTCAGCGAGGAAGTTATTTTGAGCAGCGTCATAGTACTCTTCAATTCTCTTCCAAAAAAAAAAAAAAGGAGTGGCGTTCTTTTTACCTTGTGGCATTATTTGGCATTACCGTAAATACACGTTACTAGGCTTTTGATTGTTACATTTGCACAAGAACGAAATTATTATGTAATACATAATAGCGGTAACCAAAGAACACCAGTTTTGGACAACAGACAAATTATAAAATTGTCGCTAACTAATCGCAATAATAGCAAGCGATCACTCATGACATAAGCATTAGCTGAGCTGGAGAAATGCAAACGAGTACAAGTTATACCTGAGTCTCAAAGACGAACGCCTCCAGACTGTTTAGCGACTTTTCCCTTTCCTGTTTCTCCAGATCTCGTTCTGTCAGATGCTGCAGCCTGATAAAAAAAAAAAAAAAAAAACAACCATCATTTTTACAAAGCTCTTCACCATTATATGACTACAACTTTTCCTCACCCTTGGTGCTCAAAATTATGCCAAACAGACAGGACATTTCAGACACTTACTTCTTTTTAGAGACATCAATATCTTCAGGGCTCTGATTAAGCACGTCATTAATCTGCAGCTCCACTCCGATATCTACGGAGATCTTGCTCTTTTTCTGGGGTTTAGGTTGCTTCTCTGCCTCTTTCTCCTCCTCCTTTGCTCCAGCTGCTTTGTCTTCATCAGATTTTTCTGACGCCTCAGCCTCCTTCTCAGTCTGCGTAATAAGATGATTATTTAGTATTTAATTAGGAAGGAAACAACAACTCATTAGTGCTTCAAATTTTAGAAACCATATTTCTCTAAGCAATTACAAGTGCTTCAAAATGAAATGTGTGTGACATATTAGCAAAGAAATGCATTACATTTAGATATAAATAATAATAATTACAGATTAAATCAAGCTGTCTTACCTGAGGCTCGTCTTTTTCAGAGCCTTCATCAGATTTCTTCTCTTCAGTAGGAGGCTCTTCTTTGCTTTTCTCTTCCGTCTCAGATTGCTCTTGAGGAGCCTCAGTTTTCTCCGCCGCCTCTTCCTGCTCTTTTCCAGCTTCAGGGGGAACCTCCTCTTCATCCTAGAACACAACATGGCGTCAATTAACAAGACAGATGATACAAGGGTGGACTAAGAACTGTAGAGCAATTCAGCTTTTCTACAGAACTTTCAAGAGCTTCAAGGGCATGAATCTTCATGAGGTTTGATGGTTTGTGTTCATCACTGCCTGAATCTTGCCTCTCTTTAACTTTAACCTCAATCTCTTTATTTCACCCGTTCTATTTTACATGTTGTTTGCATCCAGCACTTTTGATATACCTGCACTGCTCCGAGTCTGGCAAGTCAGTTTAAATCCTCTGTAATGCTGGTCTAAATAGTTACAATGACCCTTTTTTCATTCCTCTTTTTCCCTCCAAACTGAAATGTATGATTGAATATTTGTTAATTGTGGTATTGTAAAATCTGCTGTTAAGCAAACACAGTTTGCATTATCCTGCAGGAATGCATCTTTAGTTTGTGCAGCTGTAGGTTAAAATGTTAGACTTTTGATTTATGGTCTTGTATAGAAAGAGGCTGGTCAAAAGTGTTGTACTACAGCCAGCCACTAGAGGGCCTCAATTTTTGGCTTCAGTTTTAAATGCCTCTTAAACCATAGGTTCACATCACCAGCCTGAAGGGACTCAATTCCAGTTGAGTGATCGCACAAACTTATGTGTTTTATATCAGATGGCTTGATCAAAGACGTATCAATGTGCACAAGCGTGCGGTTTCAGAGGACAGATGCATCCACATTAGAGTCAAATAAAAGGCATTTGTAATTGTGTACGTGAACTGTCATGACATGCAAAACCGATCTGACTGGAATTGAGCAAGGTGGCTCGTAACGTGAACATGGCGAAAAAAATCCACATGTACATATATATACACACACATACATATACTACCTCTCAAAAATTTGGGATCACTTGCAAATTTCTTAGTTTTCCGAAGAAAAAAGCAAACAAACAAAAAAACACTTTTATGCGCTTCACAAATAATTACATCAATTTCACAAACAATTAAAGTTAGCTGGAATTCTGACTGTAATGGAGCGGCCAGCACAGTCTCCGGATCTGAACCCTACTGAGCTGTTGTGGGAGAAACTCGACCGTATGGTAATCTTCACAGCTAGAACACCTATGGTCTGCCACACAATATATGAATATTATATAATATTTTAGTATATTATATCTTAAGTAGCCAGGGTAATTAGTGTTTTTTCCCCATAGTTTAGATAAAGTTTATTTCACGACCAGAACAATGAAGAAAATTATATCTTACTGACAAATTATTTTATTTTACATGTAGAGATGTTTAAACTTAAAGTGATTCATGTTCATGCAATGTTTCTTAGTGTTATGTACTAGTGTGATTAAGCAGTGCACACCAACAACTAATGATAATCAAATCATGGGACGGAGCAGCACACTGGAGCCCTTACTTACCCAGTGAGCTGGCTTATAAATTTAAAATTTTTCCATCTTTACACAAGTTTAGTCTATTTTGATGAATAGATTCTCAAGGTTACACTGTACCTGTACGGGTTCTGACACATTAGCAGCGGGCTCGGTGCTCCCACCTCCAAACAGGCTGGAGATTGTGTTCCCAAGTTCTTTAAGGGCAAAAAAAAAAAAAAAAAAAAAAAGGATACATTTATATTAGCAAAGTAAAGCAAGCAGATGTAACAGGGAACCTGAGAGTAAAAGGGGACAGACACCAAAATAGAACAGAACCCACTGGTGAGAGTCGATTCTTCCTCTTTCTCCTCGACAACAGTCTCGAACACTGACTCCACCTGCAACATGTTCAACATTTCCTGTTGTCAGTATTTATAAACCCACATACTGTAGAGATACTGTTACAACGGAAATAAATTAGATTAATCAGAAGTCTAACGGAATAAAGCAGAGTGGGTGTTAAAAAAAATAAATAATTTTTTTTTAATTCACTGACCCTGTCTAGAACGAGCAAACCGCTCTCGTCCATGTTAAAATGGGCCTTGATGCCTTTGGACTCGGCGTCAGTGTGCTTCTTGAAGCTCTCTCCGACTCCAGACAGCTTCACCGTGGTCAGGTTCACAGACCCAAACATCCTAAAAGAACATGATCGTTAGTGTATCCTACACTGATCTTAAAACACCTATAGTGTTTAAAATCAGACACAAGTAACTGATCATACGTGTAAATGCTTGTCTATATGCAGACCCAGCAAAAAAAAAAAGAAGAAGAAGAAAAAAAAAAAAAAAAAAGACTTCAGCAACCTAACCCAAGCACTTCAAAAATAATGTATTAGAGGCAATTAACCTGTTTTTAAAAAAAAATTGCGGTAGTTCTGTGATTAGTTCTTTTTCTAAATATGAACCAACCAAGATTAGGTAAGTATCTACTGAGAAATAGATAATCATACACCCATCAGCTATAACATTAACATGACAATCAGGTGAACTGAATAATATTGATCAATTATAGACCAGTAAACTGCCAACAGGTTTATCGCTCATTTATGCCTGTCTGGTCTGACCCTACAGACACGTCAAGATAGCACAGACTGCTGGGAAAAAAAAATTGTTAAGGCTGGCTATGATAAGGTATTCCTGTGTACAGGGCTCAGCAGGCAGAGTTCATGGCTGTTGGCTCGACCTCCAAATTCCCCAGATCTTAAACTCATGGATTGTGCTGCACAACAAGTCTGATCCATGGAGTCCCCACCTAGCAACTTATAAAAACGTAAGGATCTGCTCCTAACATCCTTCGGATATTTTGTTGAGTCATGGCTCGACGGGGTCAAAGCTATGTTGTTGGCACAAATCGAACCTAAAAAAAACATAGGTTGCTTTAATGATTGATTTTAATGTCACGGCTGATCGGGGTATACATTTAGGTAAACTTAGCTGAAGAAAGCTCATGAAACCAGAACAGACATTACAATGAAAAGAAATGTGTAACTTACACACTTCCAATGAAATGAACAAAGTTACAATGAAAATAGAATGTTTGGACAAAGATGTTCATGTTACTTCTTATGAATCCACGGCAGTCTAATGTAGTAACTTGAAGCACCCCTATAAATAAAATATATATACTTCGAACTTTCAAGCTTATATCCATAAATGAATAATCTGGGTGTTTAGAATTGGGGTATTTTTACATACATGGATCTTCACATCACTTTTACTTGAATATCCCAGTTATAACCAACGATTGTGTATTGAGTTGTGTCTGCTTCTCTTACTCCTGCAGTAAACTCACTTCTGATCTTCTTGGCTGAGGAAGCTGAGGTCTCCGTAATTGATGTTGAAAACGAAGTCATCACTGTAACGGTTGAAGGTGATGACTTTGCGCTGGGGATATGGCGCCATCCTCTGGAACAGAATGCGCTTGTTGTGCTTGATTCCCTTCGCTCCCTCATCTTCCTCAGTCTCACGGCTAAATTCGACCTAAGCAGAAAATGTTGAAAGAACATGATTATTAGAAATGTACATGAATGTTGTCATAGGGCATTATTCAGTGGTGGTGTTCGCTTACCTGTATTGGAAACACTGCTGCGTCTCGGATCAGGAAGGGTTTTACCTTAAACGCTTTGCTCAGAGCTGCAGCCTGGTACACTGCACCCATAGCTGCTGCCTCGTCAGCATTTATATTCTTTCCAAGCTCATCTCTACAGGCAGCAGGATGGATTAACAATGTTTTCAGAGGGACAATATTGCATAATTTTACAATACTCTCGTCTAACAGGTCATATTTTACATCCTATAACATGCAGAAAAGTAAAGAACACAAAAAGTGAAAGTAAGACCTACTTCTTAGTCGCTTTAAGAAGCGCTTCCTGCACTCTGGGAACTCGAGTTGCTCCTCCAACCAGAATGACTTGTTCAATCTCATCCTGTAGAACCAAGGTCATGTTCACATGAATTAAAGACATGATGCGTAAAACATGCAACACATTGTACCAATAAGGTGGTGTATTGATGCAAAATGTCAAGTAGAGGCACGTACCAGAGACATCTCAGAAGCAACAAGCGCCTGCTGCACTGGTATCGGCACTCGGTCAAACAGATCAGAACATAGATTCTCAAACTCGGCGCGGGTCACCTTCGCCTTGAAGTCGATATCGTCCATCAGTCCTTCGATCTGGAACGGAAAGCAGGAAACATTTCGAATTCTACTCATTAATTGCATCATGAAAATCTTATCGTCATGTAAAACTTATCATTTCATATTTTAACTAGCTTTTCCCTGAAGCCTTTATAATACAAATCAATCTTAAAATTTTAGATACATTTCTGTATTAGGACCACAGCAAACTGTGTGTGTGTGTGTGTGCGCGCGTGCATGTCTGTGCATCTGTTTATGCAAATCCCTTTTTTACCTGTGCTACATGTTCAGCATTAGCGCTCAGCACCGTCTTGAGTCTTTGCGCCTCCTTCAACAGCTTGGCCATAGCACGCAGGTTCTCCGTTACATCTTTCTTCGATTTCTTTTGCTCATTGAAGAGTTTGGCCAGGTGGTCTCTCAGTCTCAGCTCCATTTCAAAACCCCCAAGAGTCCTATCGAAGCTAAACACAGGACATCGAAAGACAACAGTTCAATAGAGCCACATGTGCATTACATAAACGTCGTTTCATTTTCCAAGCCTGCTTTGACATGCGTACAATTTACAGTATAAAACAAGGTTGCAGTTCTAAAAAATATAAAAATTTACGTTTGGTTGATATAAAACATTTATATTTTATAAAATATAACATTATAAAATATAAAATATAACGTTATGCATTGCGGTAGCTGATGCAATAAAGTCTTAAATAAAAAACAACGACATGTCCTGCTTAAGGCTAAGGGGAAAGAAAAATAAAATGTAATATAATTTTTTTTTAATATTATTTATTTATTTATTTCCCCTTAGCGCTTAAACAGAAAGTGTCGCTGTTTTTATTTTTGCTATAATTATACATGTGTATAATTATAGCAAACACACCTTTAGGTTAGTACAATCACTTTGAAGTTGCTGTACAAAATTAGATTGCTCACTAGATATAAATCTTAAAAGTCTTTCGAATGGAGTGCCCAGATCATTCCAGTAACTGTACATGTTTAAACGAGAGTATGTTGAAGAGCTGTGCAAGCTTATAGAGCAAGAGGAGACATTTGAACCAGAGAACCTACGAGCATGAGCTGCTTAACTAACTAACTTTTTTCATTCTTGTACAAGTGAATGGAGAGTACACTTTTCATTTGTAAGACTAACACCACTCATTCCCAGTTCCTCTCCTAATTAAAGTATATTACTATATTTACAGATCATTGAATGTTAATTATTTCTCTAAAGCAAAGGCTTTGATCCACAAACCATTTGTAACGTTCTGCTATGCAACACTTGCATGTGAGAGTTTAAACCTTTAGGAAGTTTTAACATTCTTGCTAAAATGTTTCATAGTTGCACTCTGGGTCTTTTCATAGTGCATTGTTCTAGTAGTGTTTGTTGTAGTACTAGTTTGTGTGTTTTCATTATTTTAATTCTGCCTTTATTTAATGCCATTAAATTTCTTATAATGCAAATAACATTTTCATGTTAAAAAATTAAACAGAACCTTGCTGGACGAAAGGTTTTGCATTGCCACCATAACATGAGCACTAACCCAATTCCACGAATCTGCAGCTGAGGCTGTGTGCCTGCATCTTTAGTCTTTACAGTCTGGTAAGTGACTATGGTGGCCGTCGTACTGCCGGATCCCATGTCGTAAAACATAATATTCTGTCAACAGAGAAGAGCAAATAAAATTGTTAAGCAAATACAAGTCAAAATGTCAACTTGATTTTCTTTGCCGTCTGCTAAATTTGAGGTACTTGGGCAGTCGAGTTGATGTCTTTCCTCCTGAAGAGTCCATAGTTCAAAGCCACAGCCGTATTGTCATTGATGAGCTGGAGGACCTTCAAACCTGCCATCTGAGCGGCCTGCAGGACTGCCCTACGTTCTGCCTGGTTAAAAAAGGCTGGAACGGTGATTACTGCGTCTTTAATGATTTGTTCTGTGAAGACAAACGTACACAACGCCATCTTTAGGTTGCTTTATAACAACAATTCACTACAGGATTTCACAAAGCCAGTCGGAGAAGCAAACCCAATTTGAATATGCAAACCTGCAAAGTCTTCAGCCAGGCCACGGGAGTAGTTTAGTACCATGCCCAAGAGCTCCTCTGGAGTATACTGCATCTCCCTGGGGAATACAAAGAAGCAATGTGGACAAATGATGCATTAAGACTAATAATACAGTCTACTGTCTTTACATGAGTGCTACTGACTGAAAGAATGTTTGTTTAATAGCAAAATGATGTACTGATATATTCCTTTAATATACATAAGGGGTACTTATTGTGCAGTTCTGTAATAAACGTAAAATGTACACAATGTACCTATAGGAACAGGAACCTTTAGATTTATTTTACACCCTTTATAGTTGCTCCTAATTTCTTTTTTTTATCCTTTCCCTGGTTACTTTAATCTTCTGCAAATGTTGAATGAAACATATTTAAAGAGATTTGTGTATTGTTGTTCTTTGAACCATTCTGTGTAAACTCTGGAGACTCTCGTGTGTGTAAATCCCAGGAGAGAAATATTCAAACCAGCCCATCTGGCACCAACAGTCATGCCACGGTTAATCTCACAGAAATCTTTCACATCATTTTTTTTGTCTCCATTCTGATATTTGATGTGAGCATTAACAGAAGCACCTGACCTGTACATTGTTTTATGCAGTGTGCTCCTGCCAGAAAACTGAATAAATGTGCGTGTTCCTAATAAAGTGGACAGCAGGTGTATATTCAAAACACAGCATAACCAATCTATACATAAGAAATTAAGAGCTTACTCACTCAGAGTATTTGAAATACACCGTTCCTCTCTTTTCATCTCGGAGCACCTGGTGTTCAGGAAAGTGTTTCCTATACTGCTCAACCTGGAGGTTATCAGCGGTCTTTCCCAAGAGGCTCTGGAGATACCTGTACACCACTTTGGGATTCTTCACAGACTGAAACGAGCATATGGGAACATTCAGTTCAGCTTCAAGGACTAGATTCAAACTTAGAAATGTAGTTTCAAAACTGTCAGAAAAAGGACTCACCACACCCAGAGCACTGTCTCCAAAAAGTCTTTCATTCTCTTTTAAGCATACGGCCACTGGAGTTTTTCTTCTGGACTCCCTAAAGAAGACAAAAAAATAATAAGGATAATAAATTACTGGCTTTCAAGGGGTCAAATAATAACAAAAAATAATTTAAAAAAGTGTTTTATATTCTGTACTTGTTGAGAGCGATTTCCATCGGCACGCCAGGCTTAACTATAGCGACTTTCATCCATTCGCTTCCCAGGTCTACAGACATCACAGCAACTGAATCTGTTCAGCGGAAAAGAGCGATGATTAGGAGTTTAAACATGTTGTACAAATAAATACCGGTAGATGTGTAGCAATTATTATGGTCGTAACCACCCAAAACATCCTGTAATATAGCTTGTGTCCCAAAAAATTTTTTTATGCAAAACTGTTGACATTGCGTCCGCTTTCTAGTATGATGAGTACATCGTTCTGTCAAAAATTTTAACTCTAAGCATTAGATGACTATAATTTGTGCTTCACCTGCTGGAGAAGGAAGGAGTGCTAGGGCGAGGCAGAACAACGCCAATAACGGCAGCTTTTTCCTCATGGTAACCTGAAAAAGAAAAAAAAAATTTGACAGAATCAGTACAGACAATCTGTGTCTCGGTGACCATTTACGTCATGCGAATAATGCAAAGGTCGATCAGTGTGAAGCAGTCATGACTTCTCATGGCCCTGATATTACATCATCTAGTCCAGGATTTCCCACCTCTCTCACACACACACACACACACACACACACACACACACACACACAGAGTAAACCTGGTAATGATGAATATTGACTAGAAGCTGTATGGAAAGACACTGGAAAAGATGTGCATAACACATAGAGAAACAGGTATACTCAAGCAGAATTACTATTCATAATCTGCTCTCTCGCTCTCACACACATGCATATGCAAGACCTGCTTTAACCAAAGACAAATTACAAAACTGATCTGGGATCAGCATAAAGTTGCAACTTCCTCTATTCTCCTTTCAAACACGTGCACTTGATTACAAAAGGTGCACATGTAGACATCTAACTCAAGTACAGCTCTGATATATGATGCAGGTATTATTCAAAAAAAAAAAGTGTGCATTTTTATTTGCAAGTTATTGACTGTTAACTTCTAAACGTGATCAAACAGGTCTGAAACCCGCTTCCATATCAGGAGTGTGGAAACTTCTGGTCCTGTTGCCTTTGTCTAATAATGACGCACACCAAGCTGATAACCGGATCCTGAAGGCTGGCGATCACCAGAGATCCTCATGAACACCGGATGCTTTCAGTCGATTGAGGATGATTACGTTGATCTTCTGCTCATTTATAAGGCTAGATATAAGTGTGACCTGGTGTAAGCAGCCTGTTAGCAGATCGCGCTTAGCCAGCTAGCAGATCCATAAACCAAAAAAAGCACAAGCAAGTCTGAGATCTTATAACGCTGACTAGATCTGAAGATAGAAACCGGAAATACATGTACACACATGTCAACGTAATCATTACAAGATTCAACGTAAAAATGAAATGTGATTTAAAAACTTACCATGAACTTTGTATACAGGACCAGAATGACTCGTGCAGGTGAAGCTTATCTGACAGTGTGAACAATAACAAAAGATCCCCGTGCGATCCTCACACTTTAATACTGCTCCCTGGTAAATGTCACATTAATCAGTGAAACCCATGCGGCGGCGGCGGTGTTTTATAGTCACGCTGCACAACGCTGTCCTGATATCAGTGCTACAGCAGTCACCGGCTCGATGCGGACACCGGGGCCCTGGACGCGGCGTGTTCTCATTGGATCCACACGCCTCGTTGTTCCGCGAGTTAAGCGCTGACCCGGTATGCTGCTCGCCCCGCCCCTTCAAGGCTAAAAACCGCCGCGCTGATTGGTCCACGTGCCAAACACAATTTGAATGGTCAGGTAAAACGCTCACACACAGGCGTTTTGATTGGTCCACGTTAAACAAATGGGCGTACAGATATCGTCGCAGACATATTACCGAATATTTATGCGACGATTTTTGTAGTTTAGCGTCGACGCTTCGTTGTAGTACATTCTGTATATTTTATAATCATGTTAACAACGTTTAAATGATTCAGTGGTAATTTTGTGAAAACCATAATGAATAAAGCTTCATATATGTCATCTATAAAGGACGTTCCTTTATTATAAACTTGAAACGGATTCAGGGAAAAATATGCCTTCTTCCTTTCCATTCTAAAACCATTTAACATACTTGTAGTTTAGAGCTGTGAGTGAACAGTGAATGTACTGATTAAACAAATCCCATACAATGTGGATTTCCCTTTCTTCTTACTTCTTAATAGGCAATAATCTTGCACCTCCAAGTTCCGGGTTTGATTCCCGCATCAGGTCTGTGTGCATGGGGTTTGTATGTCCTCCTCGTGCTTGATGGGTTTCCTCCAGGTGCTCCGGTTTCCTCCCACAGTCCAAAGACATGCTGATTAGGCTAATTTGTAGTATGTGAATGATGGATTGCCACCCTGTCCTACCTTATGCCCTAAGCCTCCTGGAATAGGCTCCAGACCTCCCTGTATACAAGACAAAGCGATATAGACAATGGGGAAAGTGAACAAACAAACACCTGCTTATTGTTTACTCAAGTGAGCAGATGATTCCATAGTGTGATTTTTTTTAAATACCCATAGATATTAGAGCCTTCCCTATAGACTAGACACCTCTACAAATGTCAAAAAATAATTCCCATGTGAAACATATAAAAGAGATTTAGATGACAACATCGCATATGTAACATTCTGACCACTAAAGAAATAACATGATTATCAAATTGATAATTCTTGCAAATAAGAATTTCTTGAAAGTATATATATATAATGTAAAAAAAAATATTAATGAATAGTGTGCTTGAAGTGAGTAGTGTGTTTATTTAAATTGACAGTACATAAGGACTTATTAAAATATAAATATAACTGTACATTGTCAGGGTGATGAAATACTTGTGTAACTTGGGGGAGGTGAAATAAAAACTAGAAAAACTTAATTAGCTATTCTTGCTATAGACAATGAGGGAAGTGAACAATAATTCGTATAATTATATAAACGTATAAAAGTGTTTTAGATGACAACATTGCATATATAATATTCTGACCAGTCAAGAAATAACATTATTGATGTAAGCATGATTAATGTAATTCTTGCAAATAAGAATTTCTTGAAATTCTCTTATGTTTAAATGTATTCTAGACATTAACTTTTTAAGTAGTATATTGTTCATGCTGCACAGTTGTAATTTTATATATAAGATGTAAAAAAATATATGAAAGAATAGTGTGCTTGAAATTGGTAGTGTGTTTTTTTAAATTGACAGTATATAAGGACTTGTACATAAATATGACTGTACATTGTCAGGGTGATGAAATACTTGTGTAACTTGGGGGATATAAACTAAAAACTAGAAAAACTTAATCAGCTATTGCTGCTATAGACAATGAGAGAAGTGAACAAGCAAACACCTGATAACTGTTTACTTAAGAGAACAGATGATTCCTTAGTGTGATTTTCTTTAATATCCATGAAATTCTTCTCTAGACACCTCTATAAGCGTCAAAAATAATTCTTATGTGAAACTTTTAAAAGTGTGTTAAATGATAGCATTGACCAGTCAAGAAATAACATGATTGATATTCTAGCAAATAAGAATTTCGTGAAAGTCTCTTATGTTTAAATGTATTCTGGACATGAACGTTTAAAATAGTACATTGTTCAGTTGTAATTACACACATATGCAGGGGTATATAAGATGTAAAAAAAAAAATGAAGGAATAGTGTGCTTGAAATTGGTGGGGGGTTATGGGATTTTATAAGGTAGTGTAAATTGGTAATGTGTTTGTTTAAATTGACATTAAGGACTTGAAGATTAAATATGACAGTACATTGTCAGGGTGATGAAATACTTGTGTAACTTGGGGGAGGTGAATTAAAAACTAGAAAAACTGAAACAGCTATTCTTGCTACCATCAACCCAACTACTGTTTAAACCTGACAAAGATCAAGAACAATACTACCACTTACACCATTATATTGTTTGGGTATTTTCGACACTATATAAATTACTCAAAATAACCTGCCCTGACTGCATTCAGTCTCAGCCTCAGTACATCACTACCAGAGTAGCTGACTTTTAAGGCTTAAGACTTTTAAGGTGAAAAAGAAGATCATGCTAGATGAAACTTATGTGTTTTATGTTTAGTACTAGTTTAAAACGATTTCCATTAGCACCAAAGGCCTAACTATGGCTTCTTTCATTAATTCGCTTTTCATGTCTGCAGACGTCACAGCAACTGAAGATGTTAAATATAAAAAAAAAAAAATGATGATTAGGACACTACCGTTCAGCAAAATGTAAAAAATGAGAACTAATAATCTGTGTTTAACATTGTTAAGCAAGAAAGCAACAGAACCGAATGTATAGCAATTATAATGGTTGTTAACATCCAAAGTTCCATAATATAATTTGTGACCACATATTTTTTCATAAAAACTACTGACAGTGATCATCTGTTTTATGCATCTAGTATGATCATTATGTTGCACTGGCAGGCAAAACTCAAACTTGCCTCAGATGATTGTAGTTTGTGCTTCATTTTTGGAGAAGGCAGAAATGCTAGGCGATAACACCAATAACAACAGCTTTTTCCTTATTGTAACTTATTAAAAAAAAGGAAAACACAACAGGTATTAGAACTCAGTACTGTTGGAGCAGTCCCTGTTGTTATGGCTATTTAAGCAATACTGAGAATTCAGACAATGATCAGGGGAAGCAGACAGTCATGACTATCAAGGCCCTGCTATTACATCATCTAGTACAGGACTTGTTTGATGATTTCCCCATTTGAGCAAACCAACCTGGAAATGACAAATCAGAGTTACAGAGATGTTTGCTGTTGTATATCGGGAAACATGTTATTTAAGGTGACAGATCTATGTCAGATTGTTTCTAAAGAAGGTTTTACCTTTACTTCAAAGGCTATATGATTCACAAATAATTAATGCTGCTATAAAAACAGAAATTTAATATTTACAAAAAATATTTTTGTCCCTGGTGGAATGTGGATTAGTCATTAGCATTTTCACCTTGCAGCTGCAAGAAAAACGTGCAAACATAAAGTAGGGACAGTACAGTGTATAAATACAAAAGAAAAAAACAAAACAAACATTATTAAAAACAAATATTTATACTCAGGACAGTGTATAAATACAAAAGAAAAATAATACAATATTATATAATATTTATCGCACAGTTTAAAAAGGTCTTATTGCACAAAAATGTAACATGTAAATATATTTTACACGTGATCCGTGTACATATACATTTTTATTATATACACGTATTGTGAGATATTGTAGCTATATTTAATATCTTCTAACTACTGTAACTATGTGCCCTGCGATGGATTGGCACCCTGCCCAGAGTGTACCCTGCCTCGTGCCCTAAGCCTCGTGAGATAGGCTCCAGGTCCCCGCGACCCTCAATACAGGATAAAGCGTAGAGAAGATGAGTGAGAGTGAGTGAGTGATCTCTGATAAAATGACAGCTTAAACAGCAAACAGGAACCCGACTCTGGTCACATGACCCCGATGTTAGTCACATGATCTGAGCAGGGCTTGGTGATAAAATGGCTGCGTTCTTGCAGTGGAGGCGCTTTGTATTTTTTGATAAAGAAACGGTGAAAGACCCGAGTGAGAATGGAAACTTTGCGTTGCCGAAAGGTATATCGGCTTGTGATTCAGGCCGGGGACATGTTGTTCTCGGAGATATCCTTTAATCCATGTTGACGCTTGTTGTTGTTGTGGCTAGCTAGCATCATGTGTCAGTTACAGTAACGTAAATAACTGTTCAAGTTTTAATCCATGACTTCTATTTCTGAATGATTACTCAGTTTAACTCTCGGGTTGTATGCGTAGTAAAAGTTTACCTGGTCTTAATCTGACAAGCTTGTATGTACAGTATAAGACAATGTAGTTAAATACATGTGGTATATAAACAGTTAAATGGGTCTGTTGAAACTCTCCATGACTTTTCTTAACTCGTGTTCTGTACATATGGACGGTCAGATCTGGTTTTTATCCCGATCATTGCAGCTGGCTTCCTTTCAGGCTTATAAACTGCGTGTGACACATCTGTACCAGCTGAAACAACACAGCATCCTGGTGTCAGTGGGTCAGGATGAACATGGCATTAATCCACTGGTAAATCCTTATCTTCATCTGCTTTTAGATTTTTCAATCGATGCACGCTCATGTCCATGATTTGTCCGTTTGTGTACACCTGTGATTCAGGTAAAGGTGTGGAACACAGATAAGAGAGACAGCGGCAGTCCTTTGTGCACTCGTATATTTCCAGCCATTCCTGGAAACAAACCTGCAGAAGTGTCCTGTCTCAGTGTACACGAGAATCTCAATTTCATGGCCATAGGTACAGTACTAGTCTCTGTATTCAGGAATGTTGTTGGTTAACTAGCACGAAAGCATGATTTAGATGTTTAAATGTATATATTTACCTGACACTTTGTTATAAACCTGGACTTTTGTTAATCTTCTTTTAAAGGTGTACAGACATTATCAGAAATTAGAAATATCACTTCTTAATTTCATAAGTCCTGATTCAATATTATTATTAGACTTTTTATTACAATTTTAAACAAACTTGGCTGTCGGATGATGTGCTGCCTGTCAATGTGTGAATAGTTCTTCATCTGTAGGACCTGTAAGATTATAGATGAATGGTAATGTTTTACCACCTCAACTGCAAGCATGTATCAATTATAAATAATTTTAAAAAAGCTATTTTGGAGTCAGTGTAGTGATACATGAATTTGCAACCCAAAAACTCATAATGCACAACTAAATGGATGCCCCCCCATCTCTAAAACACAGCATCTATGAATTGTTCTGTAAACCTTCGTTGTTTGTGTCTGATAGCAGTAATTTATGTTAAATAAAATGTTATTGACCATTCTCCCTGTACCTGTGATTGTTTGCAAGCTATTTATTGTAAAAAATCCTTTAGTAATTGTCATATGATTTATATATTACTTGCTTGGCAGCACGGTAGTGTAGTGGTTAGCACTGTCACCTTGCACCTCCAGGGTCCGGGTTCGATTCCTGGCCAGGTTCGATTCCCATCTCTGTGTGCATGTTCTCCCTGTGCTTGGTGGGTTGTCTTCGGGTAATCCAGTTTCCTCTCATAGTAGAAAGTAATGTTAAATGCAGTTATTGTAAGCGTACAGCATGTTTTATTGTACTAAGCGAATAAAAATGAAATAAAAACTAAATGTAAAATGTATTAAATGTGATGTGGTTTTCAGGCTTCACAGATGGCAGTGTAGTTTTGACTAAAGGTGACATCACCAGGGACAGACACAGTAAAACCCTCACCCTTCATGAGGGAAGCTGTCCTGTCACAGGTCTGGCTTTCCGCCAGGCAGGAAAAGTCACTCACTTGTTTGTGGCTACTCTAGAGAAAGTGCAGGTATGCTTTTGTTGTTTGACTGAGTAAAAGTATAAAGTTGTCCTTATTCCATTTATTTATTAATGATTGGTTTGTGCAATTTGTATTTGAAATGTGGAGAGTAAACATAATTTTACTTATTATTGTCTGCATTGGTTTGTTGTGTTGCCAGTGTTACACGTTGTCTATGAAGGAGTATCCTCGTTTGGAGCTAGACACCCATGGCTGCGCTTTGCGCTGCTCTGCCCTCACAGACCCTTCCCAGGACTCGCAGTTCATTGTAGCAGGAGATGACTGTGTGTATCTGTACCAGCCTGATGAAAGAGGACCCTGCTTTGCCTTTGATGGACATAAAATCCTGACGCACTGGCATCGGGGTTACTTACTTCTGGTTTCTCAAGACATCAAGTCACCTAACAAGTAGGAGTCATTTATATATAGTATCCATCCATATTTACAGATTTTACATTTACAGATTATACATTTAGTTATTTATATATATATATATATATATATATATATATATATACATACATTATAGTTATTTTTTCACATATATATATATATATAATGTATGAGACTAAAAAACATAAAAATATTACTTTCTCTTGTTGAAACATACATACTAAATAACATTAAAATTCTATGGCTTTTTTTCCCTCTGGTGCAGGCCTGACTTTGGTCCTAGACAGTCTCCAACAGAAAAGCAAGTCCTGACGATTTATGACCTGGACAATAAATTTATCGCCTACAGCGCAGCATTTGATGACATTATAGACGTCCTGGCAGAGTGGGGCTCGTTTTACGTCTTGACAAGAGATGGAAAGATGTTTATGCTGCAAGAGAAGGATACCCAGACTAAGCTTGAGGTCTTTTCATTGTTTGATTGCACTGCTTTATCTTGTCACTTTTGTATTGCTACAAATTCTACATAATTCAGAGTAACAATGAATAGCATTTACTTCAATGAATTCCAATCAGTACCATTTCCTGTGGTTAGATGCAAGTTCATAAAGTAATTAATCAATTATTTTAGGGGTACTTTAGGGATTTGTCAGTTAAATATTGCATCCTCTTCCTTGTAGATGCTTTTTAAGAAGAACCTGTTTGTGATGGCGATTAACCTTGCAAAGAGCCAACATCTGGATAATGATGGCCTTTCTGAGATATTTCGGCAGTATGGAGACCATCTGTACATCAAAGGGGACCATGATGGAGCTATCCAACAGTATATTCGGTATGTGTTTTCCTCATTAAGAACTCTCAGAATTCCTAAATTGACTGGTTACTTCTGGTTAGTTATAATCCCAGTATGAGAAACCACAATTACTTTCCTTTTTATAGAACTATTGGGAAACTGGAACCTTCGTACGTCATCCGTAAGTTCCTGGATGCTCAGAGAATTCACAACCTCACTGCATACCTGCAGGCACTTCACAGGCAATCCCTGGCCAATGCAGATCACACCACGCTGCTTCTGAACTGCTACACCAAACTGAAGGACAGCTCCAAGCTCGAGGAGTTCATTAAGGTCTGTCAGAACACACTGATCTGGATAAACCAGTAATGAGTAAATGCGAACATTAACCAGTTGGTGGTAATGTTTGGAACCTAGAATCTTTGGAGTAAAACAGTAATGATGGGTTGATGTTAGCATTTCGTGTCAAAGATGTTAGTGTTGTTCATGCTTATAGGTAGTGATACCTCTGAATTAATCTGTTTGTTTTGCATTCATACTTGGAAATCTGGGAATTAATAAAATATAAATGTTTAAATCTAGCTCTTATGGTCTGGCAGGAGTTTGCTAGAAAACCTGAATGACATAATATACTGTGTTGTACTATCATATACTCTCACCAGCCACTTTAGGTACAACTAGCTAGTACTGGTTTGGACCCCTTTTGGGACTCAGAAGTGCCCAAATTCTTCATGTCATAGATTCGACAAGGTGCTGGAAACATTCCTTTTGAGGTTTTAAAGCATATTGTCATGATGGCACCACATAGTTGCTGCTGATTTGGGACCTATTACATTTGAGTACAGTGAACTGTGTTATGTTTGAGAGAAAATCAGTTTGAGATGATTTTAGCTTTATGTCACGGCATGCTATCCTGCTGGTCATATAGGGTGGGACATAGTCAGTAACAATACTTGGGTTGTCTGTTGCATTTAAACAATGCTCAGTTAGACTAAGGGGCCCAAGGTGTGCCAAAAAAATATTCCCCACACCCTGACACCACCACCACCAGGTTGGATCCATGCTTTCATGTTGTTTACACCAAATTTTGACCCTACCATCTGAATGTCACAGTTCCTTTTACTTTTTATTGTCCAATTTTTCAGAGCCCATGCAAATTGGAGCCTCAGCTTCCGCCAGGAGTGGCACCAGCTGTGGTCTCCTGCTGCTGTAGCTTATACGCTTCAAGGTTTGATGCGTTATGCGTTCAGAGATGCTCATCGGCATACCTCAGTTGTAACAAGATGTTACTTGATTTACTGTTGCCTTTCCAGCTTGAACCAGTCTGGCCATTTTCCTCTGACTTCTGGCATCAACAAGGCATTTTTGTTCAAAATCACTTTAATCACCTTTCTACCCAATTCTATTTGAACTTTAGCAGATCATCCCGACCATGTTTACATACCCAAATACATTTAGTTCCTTCCATGTGATTGGTTGATTCCGTATTTTAGTTAATGTGCAGTTGAACAAGTGTACCTAATGAAGTGGCTGGTGAGGGTATATCTATGACGGGTCATAAGAAAGAAGCCATAGGATACAGCAGCTCTGTGGAATGTTTATTTATTTACAGTATTTACATTGGGGTCTTTTGATTTGAATAAAAATTTATATTTAAAAAATGTTAAACAAAAAACTACTCACAATTTTTAGCAAGATCAGGCTGATCACTTTTTTTGTTTCCTCATGGCATTCAGAGCAGTGAGAGTGAGGTGCATTTTGATGTGGAGATAGCCATAAAGGTGCTGCGCCAGGCTGGGTACCATAGCCACGCTGTTTTCCTGGCAGAGAAACACTCCCATCATGAGTGGTACTTAAAGATTCAGCTGGAGGATTTGAAGGTAAGGAAGTTTCTCCCAGATCTATACCCATCTTCAGTATTGTGGAGATGAAATCAGTAATTGACTAGGGTGTTTTGCTTTGATCATAGATGTACCCTATATGTCAGGCATAGTATGTGGACACCTAACCATTACACCTATATGTGGGCCTTCCCATAATTTTTTCTGCAACTTTGAAAGGACACAATTATATTGAAATTCTTTGTATGCTGTAATACATATTTCCCTTCACTGGAATGAAGGGAACCACACATGTCCCAGCATGACGATGACCCTGTGCACAAAGCAAGGTCCATAAAAGCGTAGCTTGCCAAGGTTGTTGTCGAGGGATAAGCACGGCGAACCATCTGATCCACTCACAACTTGGCACAGGTTTTTTTATGCCGGATGCCCTTCCTGATGCAACCCTCCCATTTTATCTGGATTTGGGACCGGCACTGCATTCAGATATACTTGTAAAATAAAATCCTCATAAAGACATAAATATTATATACTGAAATTATTAAATATTAGATGATGTGGTTCTAAATAATTGGAAACCAGTTACATATAATCCACATAATTTTAAAAAATGTTATTTCTGTGCACAGAACTACCAGGAGGCTCTGCGCTATATTGGGCGTCTGCCGTTTGAGCAGGCTGAGACTAATATGAAGCACTATGGGAAAACTCTGATGCATCATGTTCCCGAGGGCACCACTGTGCTGCTAAAAAGGCTTTGTACCAATTACCAACCCACTCAGGACTCCTCTGACCGGGACAGTGTGGACAAATTAGCAATGGACAAGGTGATTTCCTTTGTTTGTTTGTCCTATTTCATCTTGTGACTGTAGTAGTGGGTCAGTGTTCTGTAGTGGAAACATGACTGGTTTATATCCAAGGAAATAAGTGGTGGTGTGATGTGATATGTGCATGCATTGCATTAAAAAACAAGATTCCTAGAGGTGTTTAGGAACTGAAAGGAAAATGCCCTGTTGTTTTAGGGTGATCAGTGGCATTTTGTTGTATGAAATTGCAGGACAGATTAACTTTGAGTATAATTCAACTACTAGCTTATTAAGAAGTAAGAACACGGGACCAAAATCAGTCATTATATTTTCAAATCATCCAAATCATTAGTGCATCACATACTGTATATATTGCATAATTAGGACTTTTAATCAAATTTTAAATAAAAACTGCAATTAAGAGGAACACTATCAGTTTTAGTTGAAGTTATCAAACTTTAAAATAGTCTTCCTTACAAAAAAAAAAAAACACTTTAATCTAAACTTCCACATACTCTGACCGTTACCTTTATTTCTCAGGCCAGCTCAGAAGAATTTATCCCTATCTTTGCTAATAATCCACGAGAGTTGCGAGCATTTCTTGAGCACATGATTCATGTGGAACCATTGTCACCGCAAGGGGTGTATGATACACTGCTTGAGCTTCGGCTGCAGGACTGGGCTCATGAAACGGATCCTAAGGTAAACCCGTTATATTACGTTTATACAGGATATAATATTTAATATTTGCAAGATTAAAGAACTCGGTATCAAACTGATTTTGCTGTACAATGAAGTAAATTTATTAAAATTATATAGAATGAGACAATAAAGTACATTTACCATAGAAAGGCCAGGATTTTAAGAGACGTTACTAACCACCCTTTTTATTCTCTTTTAGAAAAAGACAGAACTGCAGGGGGCAGCATTGTCACTGCTGAGGAGTGAAAACACAGTGTTTGATAAGGCGCTGGTTCTCTGCCAAATGCACAACTTTAAAGAAGGAGTGCTCTACCTGTATGAGAAGGGCAAACTGTAAGGATTATTGTTACACTTTTGTAATACTTGTTCTTCTGTTAGGAGCAAATATATGGTCAACAATCTTTTCTCATAAATGAAAAGGGCCAAACTGAACAGACTCAGTAGTACCAGTATACCTGTATCTAGAACTTAAATGTCTTTCTGTAGGTACCAGCAGATCATGCACTACCACATGCAGAATGAGGAGTATTCTAAAGTGGTGGAGGCGTGCAAGCGCTATGGCGATCAGGAAGTTTGTCTGTGGGAACAGGCTTTGGGCTACTTTGCGCGGAAAGAAGAAGACTGCAAGGCTTACATTAGCGAGGTCTTACAACACATAGATCAGAACAACCTCATGCCACCACTTCTGGGTAAGTTGCCAGTATGCAGATGCATTTTGGCTTCACTGGTTTTTACACCTCTAGGTGCTATACTCTGTTTGCAACTTATTTATTGTTTTTTTCAAAGATGCTTTGCCAAATTGGCTGGTATTGACACATTACAATATCCTGTTTGAGTCCATGTGGCACTTAATTTAGTGCTTTTGGTTTTCTAATGATATTGCAGTAAATTCAGTGTCTTTAGGTTACACATACTATAGTGTTTAAAGGAACACTAAGCAGCTTTTATTTTCTGCCTGGAACATAAACTGACATCAGGGCCTAAATAACAATTCTGTGATCCTCATGAAATTCTATAAATCAACAAATGTCTGCATGTGACAACAACGTTTCAGAAACCAGTTAAGGAAAGAATAGTGCACCCCTTCTACCTCCACAATCTTTTAATGAGTATGTAGACGGCAGGTATTACTAATGAAATACACAAGATTAATCATTAAGAAGTGTGACTACCTGTATAAAAGCAGATCATGCCACATCATGCCAATCTGGGAAAGGTTATCTCCAAACAAATTGAAATTCACCGATCTACAGTGATTAGTTACAAATCAGGGCCCCTTAAAATCTTTAAACAATCTGACCTGGGACTGAATTTGCAGGTGCGCCCCAACTCCTGAGTAGATTGGTAGTAGTCATATATATAAAATACATTATGTAAGTATTTACGTTCCAAGAAAAATCAGTAGAAAAAAGATGGCTTTAGTGGAAGGGTGGCCAGGAAAAAGCTTCTTCTATCCAAAAGAACAAGCCTGCATCTGAACAAACCAAAATTTTCCAGAACAATATTCTTTGCTCAAATGGGACCCAGGTGGAGATATTTGGTGTTCATGCACCATGTCATGGTTAGTGAACGCCTAACGCAGTGCTTCACCACAAACACCTCATACCAACTTACCATAGTGGTGTAGGGGTTATGATTTGCACTTGGTTTGCAGCCGCAGAAACTAAGAAAACTTGCAGTCACTGAGACAACAAAGAACTGTAGTTTATACCAGAATATTCTAGCGACAAATATGCATTTATATTCATGCTTATTGCATTGGGTCATGCTATTGGACAGTGATCTCAAGCATATCAGCAAATCAACATCTGAATGGCAAAAGAAGACTAAAATCAAGGTTAAAATCTAGACCTCAGTTCCATGGGGATGCTGTGGATTGATTCTCAAGAAAGCTCTGCATAAATAAATTCTCACACATCAACGAACTGAAGCAATGTTGTAAAGAAGTGTGACGTGTTCTCCAAAACTATGTCAGACTGATGCTCTGAAAGTATAGTGCAGGTTAATTTGTTTGATTTTTACTTTATATTTTGTATTAATTATTTTTATGTATTTATTTTTTAGGGTGTAGAATGAATAATTTGTTTTTCCATTATTTCTTATGGGAAAATCTGCTTTGGTTTACAAGTGTTTTGGAATACAAGCCCTCTTCCAGAACGAATTATGCTCGTAATCCAAGGTTCCACTGTACTGTAATTGCTGCTAAACATGGCTTTAAATGTTACTAAATTATATAATATACTTATTTTTTTCAACTTGGTTTCTAAATGTATATACAAGTAAGTATTTAGAAGCTGCTGAGTTTTTTTTGTAATGATAAAGTAAAATAATTTTTTTAAAAATACTTTTTGTTCCTGCATAACTGTACAAGCAAGTGACCTTAAATAAACTTGAGTGTATAAAATCTTTAATTTGTGCAAATTCTACTAAATGTGATTGTATCTGGTCTTTATTATTATTATTTTTTTTCCCATTGTTTTTCACAGTGGTACAGACACTAGCCCATAACTCCACCGCAACGCTGTCAGTAATTAAAGATTATTTGATTAACAAACTCCAAAGGGAGAGCAAGCAGATTGAAGAAGATGAGAGAAAGATTCACCAGTACCGTGAGGAGACTGCACACCTGCGTGCTGAAATCCAGGAACTCAGCACCAGGTAAAACTACTAAGGATACTGTGTCTTTTAATCAAGGCATACGTTTTGCTCTTTAGCTATTCTTGTTTGGTATAAAACTACACTTCATAATGAAGACTCTAAGTTTAATTTCTTTATGCAGGACTAACTAACCATTTTGTTCTCCTTTAGGAATTATTTGATTGCTACAGAATGATTTATCCATGACCAATCAGGACTTTTTGAATGTGCAGAAATAAGAGAGTAACTGAGAGGAAAACTACCTTTATTTCTTCATATAATCCCACGTTACACTAACGCATTTCATCTGATAGTTTCACAAGTGCTTGGATGTCATCAATGTAGACATTTTTCCTAGTACACTGGAGCCTAATTGGACTGTTTTCATGTCTGAAACACTGGCCTTCCTGGAGCTCCTTAAATAGCCCTTCCTTTAGTACAATAAAAAACGTCCTACTTTGATGATCAAAGGCATTCTATCTTTGCAGTTCAATGCAAACCTGCATTCTGCTCACTGCACCACTTGCACATTAGAGGAACTTGGCTGAGGGTTATTGCCACGTTTCTCGTCCCATCCTGACTTCATTCCGAGTGATTTCCACCTGTTATGGCCATTAAAGTTCTTAAGAGTTCCCGGAAGGCCAGCTTTTCAAATGTGAACCAGGCAGTCCGAAGATGACTCTGGTATGCTGAGAAAACGTTCTACCGCTATGGTATCCAACAACTAATAAAATGCTGGGATAAGTGCATTAGAGTAGCAATGGATTATATAGGAACATAAAGGCAGTTTTTACTCTCATAAGTGTGTTCTGTTGTTCTGTACAATTCCTGTTTGACTTGAATGCCCCTCATATTAAATACTTTCATTCTATTTTTTTTTCCTTTCTTTTTTTTTTTTTACAGTGCAAAGATTTTCCAAAAGACAAAGTGCAGCATGTGCAATAGCCCTCTTGAGCTGCCATCAGTGCATTTCCTTTGTGGTCACTCTTTTCATCAGCACTGCTTCGAAAGCTATGCAGAGAGCGAGAGTGAGTGCCCGACATGCACTCCTGAAAACAGAAAGGTGATGGACATGTTACGGGCACAGGAGCAGAAACGGGATCTACATGAACGCTTTAGTGGACAGGTATACTGAATAAATACGTGCAATACATGCCTTTGTGCATCTTGCCAAATTTTCTCAATATTGTGTGGTAATGGCTTCCAAAAATAACCAGGATTTTTCTCCCTCCTTTTGTAGTTGAGGAGTTCTAACGACGGTTTCTCAGTGGTGGCAGACTACTTTGGCCGTGGAGTTTTCAACAAACTGACTTTGATAACAGATCCTCCTGGGAGTAAGACAGGGGCTGGGAATTTAGAAGCTGATCTACAGAGAGACCTTCTCATTCATACCAAAAGAAATGCCTAAAAATCACATTAAATGTCAAAGTGGAAGACTTTATGTCCTAATAAATAAAACTGAATTATGTTGCCAAGATTAGTTATTACTAAATCTTATCCTGCTTACTGTTGTTCAATAGTAACAGTCCTGTTGTGCAGATGTGGACCTTCTGGAAATGCATACAGTACCATCTCTAATAGTCAGTTTAATATATCTTATGTGCAAATATCTATTGAACTGCTTGCAACATCAAACTGGGGTAACCACATTTTTTATGCACTGTGAATTACTAACTTGTTCCTTTATTGTAGGCTTTTCATTTGCAGTATATACTGACTTCAGTATGCATGTAGTTTGTCAATTTATTCTCATAATTACAAACTGTACAGCAGCTACTGTTTGCAATCAACTTAAAGAATACATGTCCAAATTTCTGGCATTAAATAAAAGGCAGTGAAGCACTTATTGTTGAATCTACAGGTTGTTTTATTGGT
Source organism: Leiocassis micropogon (assembly GCA_028565275.1). Classification (NCBI taxonomy): domain Eukaryota; kingdom Metazoa; phylum Chordata; class Actinopteri; order Siluriformes; family Bagridae; genus Leiocassis; species Leiocassis micropogon. The sequence continues at coordinate 5,999,758 of JAOVVA010000009.1, read as the reverse complement.
TGTTTGTCATTTAATGCAAGTGTTGGTCTGTCTGCTTACAGAGCACATGAGCTTGCAGATTATAACTTTTCCACATCCGATAGCAAAGAAATTTTCCATGGGGTGCGTCATGGGGTAATCTTCTTGACTTCTTACACCAACCTCACACAGATCCGCTCACCTCTGACTTGAATGTTAAATTGTTGGAGCATTACTTAAATTTAAATACACCTACAGTACGAACATGAATCATGTTCTAAACAGTCTGACCTTACTGCACTCTCCTTGTGGCTTTCTTAAAACAGTAAAGAACACAACTTTGTATTATTGTGTTAGGATCATTGCATTATAATTTCTGTAGTTATCTTGGACATTCCAGCCTACAGAAATTGAATCACCTCTCTCCAACATCTGTTTAGACTGTTCCAAATAATAAAAAAAAACTTGTAGGGCTGTTTTATTTAATGGACTTTGTGTACCTATCTGGAATGTCAGGTTTCTTTGTCCTGTAATGCAGTAAATGTATGCAAAGATTTAGCACCTGACTTTTTATAACAGGTTAATTTTGCAGTGACAAATCTTATTACTGAGTTGTGGGAAAGATTATTTGCTAGAACACTTTCCTTTTCGCTTTTTGAGATTTTAGGATCTCAAATTTAAATTAAACAAATTTTGTTGGAAAATCATTTGGAGTATCCCACTACTAATATTGGAAAATTCACTCCATCTTTTAAATGTGTCAAAACTGGGAGTCAATGTCTGTCGCTTGCTTGCATGTCGCTCTTTTTTTCCAGTCCACTCCCACTTTTGAAAGAACGTTTTCTATGCATGTTAACAGAGTAACATGCTCTTCTGTTCAAATGCTGTGAAATCAATATCTTGTGAGTGGCAGCAGAATTAATTAAACTTCTCAGCTGCCTGTAATTTTTATTAAGAAAATTTATATTAACATAAAATGTGTACACAATGCATGTATCAGTTTAAATGTTTGTTCACCTCAAACAGACTAATGCACAGTTTTATTTTACTCTATTGTTAGATTCATCTAGGTAAAACCATGACACTGACGTCAGGTCACTTTCAGAATGACTGCGCTGATGAACGTCAGAACACACAGCTGCTCTAGTAGTTAAAATAATTGACCATGATAATAGTAGAATTTTAATTCCTACCAGAGTACTTGGTGCTTATTTGGATTTTATTTACAATGCCAGGGGATGACCTTTTCATTGTGATGCTTCTTTGGACATTTATTGGTAAGACTTTTATTTATTTATTTTTTTCAAATATCTACAGTACGTACACTAAACAGAAGTGAGTAATAGAATGTGTCATATTTAAATATTTCTTTATTTTGTTACATACTATATAAGGAGAAAAGATCAGCACAAATGACTAATGTTTAAATTTGTAAATTATAACCCTAAATCATAAAAACAGTGGAACATCTGATATTATTTTGCAGGCGGGAGGGTTGATGGTAAGAACATGACTGGAATGTTACATGGGCGAGTGGAGCTTCGAGGACGCTATGGACTCAGTCCAGATGTGTACAGCGTGCAATGGAATAAATATCTAGCTAAAAATTCAACAAAGAAAATGATATATCTGGTTAAAAAGCCAAACACTACTACATGCATAGAGTCCTGCAAAAATATTGATTTTAATTTACAGAATATGAGTCTTATTTTGGTTGATTTGACACAAGAGGATGAAGGCATTTATGAGGAGAGAACCACATTTAAAAATAACACAAATTGTTTAATGTCACATTATCTTTGGCAGGTGAGTACCAAATTCCACCTGTTGTTCTTTTACTATATATGATTACGATTCTTGATGGTTAGCTTGTCCATTATTAACACACTTTTTTATTTTGATTATAGTTTTGGGTACAGAATCTCCACCCCCATTCATCACCACTGTTTCTTCGTCCTCTCATGACTCTTCAGCCCAGGAGTGTGAGATAGAAGGTGAGTTTAAGCTGCTGCAGTGGTTTAGAAATGGTTTTCACTGCCAGAGGTCCAGAGATTTGTCTCCAGGACAACAAGAACATTTAGGGGTCCGATCTGACAGGTTCAGACTGTGGCACATACTGTACAGGTCAGGCTTCAAATAAAAAAAAATCTGAAGTGTAAGTTAGTTTCAGTGCTGGGATATAGTACAGTGGAACCTTCGATTACGAGCATAATTCGTTCCGGAAGCGGGCTCGTATTTCAAAACACTCGGAAACCAAATCGAATTTCCCATAAGAAATAAGGGAAACTCAAATTATTCGTTCCACAGCCCAAAAAAATAAATACATAAAAGTAAATTAACACAAAATATAAAGTAAAAACACAGTTACCCTTCCTCCTCTTTTCACACACACGCGCACACAACGGAAACACTGTATTATCGAAAAAATAAACAAGAAATCTCTCTAATGATGCTCGATTGAGAACAGAATCACTGCTGTAAAGTAAAAATAAAACAAATTAACCTGCACTTTACCTTTGAAAAGAATCGCAACAGGTCAGTGTTTCTGTGTAGAGCAAAGAGAAAGAGTGTGTGTGTCTGTGAAGGCGAAAGTAGGAGGGGTCTGTGTGTGTGTGTGTGTGAGAGAGAGAGAGAGAGAGAGAGCGTGCGTGCGTGCGTGCGTGCGCGCCTGTGGGGCACGGTGTCCAATGACGTGTTATAGTAAACAGTACAACTCGGATGTTGATTGTACCAGTGAGAGACGCGCACTAAGACCCAGCAGGGGAGACGATTACCCACAATTCCGCAGCATAAGAGAGAGAAAAACCGTTGGCTCAGTTGTGATCACGTGATGCTCTGCGTCAAAACAAGAAGCGTATGCGTGATACTCGGTACTCGTGAACCAAGACTTGTTAGTTTTCTAAGTCAAAATGTATAAAAAAAAAAAATCTTTGCCCATCTTGCGGAACACTCGCAAACCGCGTTACTCGCAATCCGAGGTTCCACTGTATTTGTGCACTTGTCAAAAACTGCTTAATAGGACAATATTCACTTAAAACAAGTAACAAGTTTTAGGTCACACCTATCTCAGGGTTTATCTGCATAACTGGAGAATCAAAACAACAATAATAACTTTGTATCATTTGATGTTACTTTATTATTATTATTATTATTATTATTATTATTAATAGTAGTAGTAGTAGTAGTATTAATGGTAGTAGCATTATTAGTATTAAGAGTTTAATACAGGTTTTCCAACAGTTTAATTTCCAGAAAACCAAGTGTTAGACTTGATTGGTTAAGTCTTACAATTAAGTCATACCTGATAATATGGTTTGAATAAAAATACTTTAGTGCTGTGACATGTATTCATTTATTTAATTAAACATTTTCAGTCTCAGTAAAAATTTCTGAAGATTCTCACTCATCACTCTCTATGTTTTGTTTAACAGTTTAATCTCACTCACTCTCTCACTCATCGTCATTACTGCCCAATCCTGTATTCAGGGTCACGGGGGCCTGGAGCCTATCCCAGGAGACTTAGGGCACAAGGTGGGTACACCATGGACAGGGTGCCAATCCATCACAGGGCACACAGACATACACACACACTCATTCACACACTATGGGCAATTTTGAGAACAACAATTAACCTAACCTACCGGTCTTTGGACTGTGGGAAGAAACCGGAGTACCCAGAGGAAACAGGAATCGAGTCTGGCCGGAAATCGAACCTGGACCCTGGAGGTGCAAGGCGACAGTGCTAACCACTACACCACGGTGCTGCGCCAGTTTAATCTATGTTTGCAAATAATAACATTATAGGGACATTGAAAATAAACAGTGAATACTATTTATTGTAGGAATTATAAAATTACTCTGTGGATTATGATGTTGATACAGTACAACACATAATCAAGCTGATGGTAAAGACATAAATGTCTTTTGCAGTAAATCCCGTCGATAGAATCAGGTCAATCGCTTATATAACTCACCTCATTTATATCACGTAACTGATTTTAGCTCGTGGATGATAGAAATTCACATAAGCATATAAGCTAAATCTTTGAAATGAATGAATGTGCAGAATGAATGAATGAATGTGCAGAATGAATGAGAGGTGGTTCTTTCCTTGTTAAAGATCCAAGAAGACCTACAGTAACAGAAGCATTAAGAGTCTTATTATTCTTGATGATTTTAGAATAAATACATATATCTTATATAGATATATGTATATGAAATAAAATTGACAAAATTGACTCCACTCACATGTTTCTGACTTTTAGTAAACTTTTCAGATGATTTTATTTTTG
>JAOVVA010000009.1:5984367-5995408 GCA_028565275.1 Leiocassis micropogon | reverse complement strand
TCATACAAATATTTACACATTAAGTTTACTGAAAGTAAAAACAGTTGAAAGTCAGAGGACGTTTCTTTTTTTGCTGAATATATGTTTGCTGACAGAGAGGGTTTTTTATTACATGTCACCTTATCTTAGACTGCTTAGTTAATGTATGTATTCTTCTTCTTATTATTATTATCATGGTCACATGTGGTCTTTTAAATCTGTTTTATTTCTTGCCTATATGATCCTTTTTAAAATTTTTGCTCAGTCATGTGTGTATAGTTAGTTAAAATGAAATAAAATTTAGTTCTTTATATTAAAGAATATATTGTGCTGAAAAAATGTCACTCTATATTGCACAATCCTGACGCCTATACATTAAATTTATTCAAACATAATAATGCAAAGAAAGGCTAAAATGCTTTGGGTTTTAAGGGCTAGGGTTTTGTGACAAACAGTACCATCTACAGTAAAGAGTGTTTAGTACTTTTTTATGTACTTCATCTTACTCTTCACATACGGGTAGATGGAGGCGAGGGTTAGTAAGTTGGATCTCTGAAATGTGAAATTAATAAAAAATAAAATATTACGTTAAAGGTTTGTTAGTTGTGTACAGTAGACCACTTTTGTGCTTCAAATAATGTGGCCCGCTCAGCTGGCTACCACCACAGGTATATTTCACACCTGCAGGAAACACTGCAATGTGCAATTTATTTAAACGTTTTGCTTTAGAATTATAAAATACCCAAGGAAGTTTCTCTTTTAATCCAATGAAGATATGTAGATCTGTAGGTTGTAATCAACTATTAAGTCAATTACAAAATTGCTTGGTAATAGATAAAAGTTTTATTTTGAGATCTAGCGTCTTTATTAAAAAAAAAAAATCCAAACACCTTTTATATTATTGTACAGTACACCTTTATTACCTTTATTATCGATTCAAAACCTCTTGCGCCCGTTTTGTCCATTAAATACATGTCAACCTCCAATAATATTCCTATATGTTATATTCGTGTCTTACACACATATGTGTCTTATTTTTGGGCTCCAAATTAGGTGGCATATTTTCTAGCTCAACTTGCTTTCCTATATACAGTCACACTCCACAACACACGTTGGACATATAAATACATGTATATTGTATGGCTCATTACTGTGCACGCGCATGTCAGACATATGATGTGTGTATACCATATGATACTTTTCCTGCACACACACACAGCAGGCACGCTGGCTTTTACAGAAATATTAATATTGGTTATATTTGATTCTTTATAACTCAATAATTAGACCATCCTACATTTCCTCCGCTGGAAAATCTCGTTCAGTGCGGCTGCCACTGAACCAAAATATATTGGCTTACCCCATAGCAAAATTTTATTGCTCAGAATGAGCTTTTTCTAGTCTCATGAGACTGAATTGAGCTTTCTCATTACAAGAATGACTTTGTCTTTTTAATTTCTCCTAAAGCTGACTACAGGGCAATAGGCATGGAGGCGGGCAGGGGGTTTCTTTAGGACAAGAAGGATAATAGACTGTTTAAAGCATGTGAAATTTACCAATTTTGACAAGGACAGGTTGAATATCTTGGTCATTGCAAGCTCTAAAGACCCAACCGGAGCTGCTGCTTTCCTGGTGTTCACCCTCCTTTGCTGCCATTAGAACTAGTAGCACTGATAGAATCATTAGCAATGTTAGCTGCAGCCTTGAAGTTAGTGAAGGTGTTTAGGTCTTCAACCAGAGACAGATTAATCACTTTCTTTCTTTTTCCTCTTTATGTCACCCTATCTGTCATTAGACACTTACACACCATGCACAGGCGATTTTATTAGAGGTATATGCTAAATGATATCTGTGATATCTTTGTTTACATTGTGCATACCCAACCAGCACAAAATCGTTTATGATTTGTTATAAGTTTCAAATAATTTATTCTTCATTTACTATATGTACATAATTACAAAAAATATGTAAAGAAAGGTCTCCCTCACTGACTGTTGTCTGTGTGCATCCCATTTATCAGTCTAGTCCAGGGGTGGCCAACCCTGGTCCTTGACAGCTACACCCCTGCACTACCCACTGATGATCACTTGGATCAGATGTGTTCAATCAATCTGAAACTGGAAAATACCATCTTAGATACCGGTGGTGGAAGGAGAATTTTTTACTTTCCAGGTTCTTTTTGACTGACCACTGAAGAAAATGTATATGAATTTTCAGTGGACAGATATCCTGTATCCTCACCCATGAACTTTTTTATTTGAATAATGTACATAACTACATTGCAAAACCATTATTAAAAACCTTTAATAATTATAAGATGCTCTGCATTTAAGCTAAATAGTGGTTCAGTTGCACATTTTTTACATTCTTTTTGAAGGAGTTCATTGTTACTCCAAGTCTGAAAAGCACAGTTCACTAGGGAGGGTGGGTATACCTTAATTATCAAAGGAATTGGTAAACAAACAAACTGGAAAAGTGTAAATATATATGTATAAAATTATTTTTCAAACTATAAATCTTTTGCAAACTATATTGTTCACACAGATTCCACAAACTTCAGTGTTATTGTTTACATAGATTCATGGCATAAAACCCCAATCAATGCCATTTCAGTTTGAGCCTGTGAAACTATAAAGTGTCAAAGTTCAAGGAGTCGACTAATCATAAAATGCAACTTTGGTAATACTAGTATAATGGTAATAATAATATGGGTAATACATGAACCAGTCATTGTATCAAAGTCACAAAACAAAACTTTTTAAAATGGGTAATTTTTGCATCAAGGAACATTTTAACTTCAATACTAAAATTAATATAAACACAAACAATATGTTAAACAATACAATGTATTAAAAAATATATGGGTTTAATACACATGACAAGAAATAAGGGATAAACAAAATAAAGGTACTTTTTACAATAAAAGCTTTAAAATCTGTAATTGTGGAATCAGCCAATTTGAGAAAAGGCAGGTTTGAGGAATGGTCGCTCAGAACTCTTAGGGATGGGGAAGGCCATGAAACCAGGTCTCTTCCCTGCTGAAACTGAAGGAGCATGTTTAGAGACTCTAGCTGCATCTGTGCCTCTTCTTTTAGATAATAGCCGGTTTCCACTGCACATCGAATAGAAATTGAAATTATGAATTAGTTTCCATTTTATTATTCAATATTTGAATATTTTAAGCATTATCAAGATCATTATAAGTCCTTAGAAACATTATGGTATTTAAAAAAAATAAAAAATTTTCATCAACCATCAAAGATCATTCCAATCATTCCAAGTTACGCTCCAAGTCCAACATTTATGATAGCTGTTGTCAAGCTGTTTGGGTGCTGTATCTGAAGTGCTCAAATTTAAATACTGACCCTTTAAATAAGTTCTGGCTGTTGAAACCCCTGCGCCTTTTCGGGTTCTTTGAAAAATGTGCTTTTTTTCTTTTTTCTCCTTCATTTTTGCATCTCCTGAAGTAGGCAGACATGTTACAATCTTCTTCATAATATTCATCAAAAGAGTGAGGGCCCTCAGCCTGCTCTGCATCTTTAAGGGGAAAAAGAAAATAATTGTATATAAATTGTTAGATGCTTCCAAAACTATTGTGTACTAATATTTAGAAATGAAAGCCAAGAAAATCGTGCCTTAAATAAATAGATAGATTTTTATATTTGCATGTAGCTTTGTTAACTTAATTCACTAGACATTTCTTTGTACCAACCCACTTTTCAAGTGATCAAAATATTTTAGAATATGACTAAAAGGTGTTTCTTGTTAACCAGGTAGGCACTGTTAGGCTGATTGTTAAAAGTGCTATACAAATAAAATTGAATTGAGATTAAATTGTTTAAACAATGGCCATTGTGGTAAAGCAGCTTTACAAAATTATTGAAAATTATTAGAAAATTATGGAAATGTGAGAGAATGTGTATGAATCAAAATGACTAGACTGTCCCTGTTGAGTAAGCCGAGGGCGGCGACAGTGGCAAGGAAAAACTCCCTGAGATGGCAATAGGAAAAAACCTTTAGAGGAACCAGACTCAACAGGAAAGCCATTCTCATTTCGGAGATAATGGATAACAGTAATTGTTCTGCATCTGTCATAGTCTGTGTTAGGGAGCTGGAAGTTCAATATAACAGATGATGTCTTTAAGTTAATACAAAGTCCAGTTTGTTATTGGAGGCTCAAGTAGAAGGACAGTGGGTGATCCTGCAGGAAGTTCAGTAAAACTGTACAGCTAATTTCTTATAAAACTGCAAAAATTTTATGAGACTATATTTTAAGCAATTGAATAAATTTATATTATACAGTTGAAATTTAGATTACGGGCATAATTCGTTCTGGAAACATTCTCGTATATTAAAACACTCATAAATCAATGCGGATTTCCCCCATAAGAAATAATAAAAACTTAAATTATTCGTTCCACAACCAAAAAATAAATAAATTATATATTATTATTATTTTTATTTTTTTTGCCGTTGTGGAACGAACACACACACACTCTCTAACGGAAACACTGATCTGTCGCGATTCTTTTCAAAGGTAAAGTGCAGGTTAACATGCTTTATTTTTACTTTACAGCAGTGATTCCGTGCGTGCGCTCGAGTGTCATTAGAGAGGTTTCTTGTTTATTTTCCCGATAAAACAGTGTTTCCGTTAGTGTGTGTGTGGGTGAAAGTCGTCCCACACAGTAGTCCTCCCCCCTCTCAAATAAGAGAGGAGGGAGGGGGGGTGGGAGTCATTATTCCCCTCATCTTACTTTAGTTTCACACAGACAGAGAGAGAGAAAATTTACTTTTAACATCTCTAATGAGACTTTCTTTTCCTTTACACGTTATAATAAACAGTACACACGTTACACGCACACACGTTGATTATACCAGTGAGAAACGCGCACCAAGACCGAGCAGGGGAGACGATTACCCACAATTCCGCATTGCGAGAGAAAAACCATTGGCTCATTTGTGATCATGTGACGCTCGACATCAAAACAAGAAGCGCATGCATACTACTTAATACTTGATACTCGTAAACCAAGATTTGCTCCTTTTTCAAGTCAAGATTTATTAAATATTTTTGCTCATCTTGCAGAACACTCGCAAATCGGGTTACTCGCAATCCAAAGTTTCACTGTAAATATTAATTATAAATGAATTCATTATAAATTTATTCTTTTTAATGTAGAAAAAAAATGAAGACATCCTTGATCTACAGCAGTTATTTGCAAAAAGATTTGACTATAATGATGAAAAAATGCTATATGAAAAATATAAAATCTATAGTATGCATAAAAAAGAATCACCACCCTTCCTAATGATCGCATTTTGCTTTGCAGAAAAGGCAATAACTTTGCCTAAAATTAAGACCTACAGTTTTAGTTTTATCCAGCTGTATTTAACACGAAAGATGAAAGATAATCCACTATGTCAAAAAATATTGGGGAATAAAAATATTTAAAAAAATAAATCACAAATTTGGAAGGATCACCGATTTAGTTTCCAAAAATGACCTGTAAACTAAATCGGGTGAAGCTAATCACCATTTCAATGGCGCACATTGCCACTTGACTTTCATCTGTGATCATTTTGATTAAGTCAGCATGAAAAGCTGGAGCATTTCAGTCCCTCTTAGTGCAAATGAAGCAACTATGGGTGGTAAGGCACTGCCAAAAGATCTCTGGTATAAAGTTGTGCACAGGCAGAAGTCAGGAGATGGATAAAAAAAAGGAAGGGTTTATCACTGCCTAGAAGCACAGTGAAGTCTCTTATTAAGAAGTGAAAGGTATTTGGTACAACACAGACCCTCTCTGGATCAAGATGCCAGGAAGAAATCAGAGAGGTTAACAAGAGGCCTACAGCAACTCTGAAGCAGTTGCAGGAATTCAACACAGTTGTTGTTAATAATTATAAATTAATTAATTATAAAAAATGAAGACATCTTTGATCTACAGCAGTTATTTGCAAAAAGATTTGGTCATTGTGTGCATGTGACAATATCACATCACATTCTCCACAAATGTGACGTGTATGGGAGGATTGTAAGAAAAAAGCCACTCCTCAAAAAAGGCCACATGCAGTCATGACTGAGCTTTGCAAAAACGCAGGTGGTCAAACGATAGGTCTGGTGGAAATCCAATACAGCCCACCATCCAAATTCCTACAATAAAGCATGGAGGTAGTAATATCCTGTTATTATCCGGTGATTCTCTGCAGTCACTAGACTGAACCAAGCATGCATTTCACAAATCCATAAATCAAATTACTCAAAGATGATGTGATAAAAGCCTGGAAAAGCATAACACATGAATGCAACAGTTTGTGATGTCAAAATCACTGGTTTGGAAAAGTTATTGCAAACAAGGGATACTTAGGCAAAATATTAAGTGTTACTTACTAAACGAAAGGTGAAATTCTGATAAATCACAATCATCTTTTGACCTTAAACAGAAGTACCACCATAATGCTGGCATTTTTGCCTCCGAGTTTTTCCCTAGCATTTCTGGGAGCACAGTAGTAGTAGTAGTACTAGTAGTAGTAATGTTTATAAATAATTGTAATAAATATTGCTGCACAACAGCAATCTACAAGGGTCAAGCACCATGTGCGGACTGCCCAGAAAGATGCTAGTTCTCTCTCTGATCCATATATATGGATCGATTTAGCTATGAATCGTGATTTTGTGTGCAGATTTATTTATCTCCACATTGACTCCAAAATCATACTAATTAGTCTCGTGCATTAAAAGCCACTCATGCCCGCATTAAAAGCTGTGCGCACCTAATGTGCGCTCGCAACTGAACATCACATGTTCATGACTCCAGAGGCATTTGAGACGATAAAATGTTGCCATTTTAAAAAATATAATCCTATAGGTGGTATACACTGAACTATTTACACGTTGGCATCCTATGTGGTAGGAGTGAATTATTTGCAAAGTTTGGAAATCATTATGGCAGATCACCGAAACATGTGTTGCTCAGCAAACTGTATTTTTTGTTAAATTTAATTTTAAGTTGAATGTTAAACAAATTTATTATTTTTTAGTCTTATTTTTTAATTATAGTTAATATAATTATAATATATTTATAATATATAATATATACATAAAAAGGAATATACACATGCTGCGTGGTTTTAAAAAAAAGTGTCACCACCTAGATATAACTAAGAAAATAATTAAGAGCTTTCCATCAGATTCAGAAGGGTTCAATTATTGTCCTGCTTCAAGAAAACAACACAAAGAGATTGTTACTACTAAAATGGGTTAAGAAATGTAAAACTATCATCGAGGAAGAAATGTGGTTAAAAAAACATCCTAAATAAGCATGATGGGAGATTGCTTAAATGCTTGTTGAAATCAAATCAGAAAAAAAAACAGTAGAACCTCATAGCTATGTTTAATGGCGAAAGTAAGAAAGTAGTGAAAGCATTTTCTTCAAGCACAATGCAAAGAGAACTCAAATAATTGGGACTAAACAGCTGTGCAGCCTTGGGAAAACCACATATCAAAGAGGCTAATAGGGCTTCAATTTTCTTCAAAGACACTGGAAAAATGTCTTGTGATCTTGTGGTCCAGATTTACCCAGTTCCAGAGTGATGGCTGACGAAGTGATGCACCCATCACGCCTACTAATGCCTTCCATACAAGCCTGTGGGACAGTGTTATGATTGCTTCTGTCGGTCAAGTGTAGGTTCAGCAATGTCGTCTGTCCATAAAATTAGGTCTAGTATGAGTACTGAGTATACAGTAAACTACCAGAGTATGCTAAATGACTAAGTTTTTGGTCAATGGATTTTGGCATGGGCATATTCCAAGATGACAATGCCAGAATTCATCTAGCTCAAATTGTGAAAGAGTGGTTCAGGGAGCATGAGATATCACACACATGGATTGGCCGTCACAGAATCTTTGGACTTGCCCGAAAAGTTCCAGTTTTGTCTTATCTGTCCAAAGGACATTCTCCTAGAAGCTGTGTGTCAATATGCATTTTGGCAAATCTCAGTCTCACCATTTTATTTGCTTTAAAAATGGGAGTCTTCCATTGAGTCCACTTTGCCTCAATCTGGATGGATCTGACACTGATGTACCATGACCTTGGAGTTGACCTCTAATCTCTTTGGGTGTTGTTCTGCGCTCTTTGTTTACCATTCCAATTATGTCACTTCAATTTCTCCTAAATTTTTTTCAGAACTGTGGGGTGAAGTGCTTTCTTCCATTGAGAAGGACTGGTTATGGTTCTGTTTTGTTGGAGTAGAACTGTTTTTTTTGCAGCTGTATCCATATTTGTCAGACTTCAGGGAAGCAGTTTAGTGCTCCTTTTTTAATGTCTCTAAAATTAGGTAATTATGTAACAACAACTGTTAGTTATTTTAAGACACAGAGTTCAGCCTTTCTGGAATAGTTCTTGCAAGAACAGTATTGTCAAGTGCATTTGCAAAATCCATCAAGCACAATGATGAAACTGGCTCTCATGAAGCCCTTGCCAGGAAGGCAAGACCAAAACTAACCTCTGCTACAGAAAAGTTAATTTAGAGTTACTAGCCTCAAAAAGTCAGCAATTAACAGCACCTCAGATAAGCGCTATAATGAAGGCTTTACAGATCTTGAGTAGCAGATACATCTCAACATTAACTGTGCAAAGGAGATTACTGCATGTAATGTTGAAAGAAATAAAAATCAGGAATGACCATGGAGTTAGAAAAGTATCCCAAACTAGAATCCTCTGAATAACACTCTTTGAGGGTACATAAGGAACATATTTTTTCCTCCTAAATTTATTTAGACATTGCTTTGACCCAGTAGGTTTGCACTATGAAGACTATCAGGATGAGAAGTCGAGTGACTGAGTGAAGGCGTTAAACACCGGAATGGTTGTCTGGCACCTACAGATCTGGCCGTTAAAAACGCACGTTTCGAGAAACGGAATCTTGCGCGGCAAAATGTGAAAATACTGCTCATTACCTGTAGGGGGCAGTTGTGTTTCAATCTAAAGTATTATGTGTCTACCAAGCCGAAAATGTGTTATATCTCTTAGGCGCCCATTGACAGCAAGCGACAGAGCTCATAAACGTGTCGAGCTCAAACTGTAAATACTGATATGTATTTATTGTTCATTTTCTTCTCTCCTTCAATGATAATCCTTCTTTGACTGCGCTTTCTCCATTCAGTAGTATTATTATTCTTATTATTAGTAGTAGTACTCCGAATTTATTATTATTATTCTTATTATTATTGTAATGCACCCACGTGTGTGCAAAAAGGCAAGGCAAGTTTATTTGTATAGCACATTTCATACACAATGGTAATTCAAAGTGCTTTACATAAAAGAGAAAAAATAATGGCACTAAAACTTTTAACATTATTTAAATTTGATTTAAAATAAAAATAAAAACAGTTTGTAATGACGCTTTTAAAACTACTTAAAATTTGATTTAGAAGCAGTTAAAAATATAAAGTAAACATAAAATACAGTGCAGTCAGTTTGGATGTAGCACAGTGTTCATTCAATAAATGCACAGCTAAACAGATGAGTTTTAAGTCTCGGTTTAAATGTGACTAATGTTTTAGCACATCTGATCTCTTCTGGAAGCTGGTTTCAACTGCGGGCAGCATAATGGCTAAAAGCGGCCTCCCCTTGTTTTGTGTGAACCCTTGGTATTTCTAACTGACTCGATCCCAACGATCTAAGTGGTCTGTTAGGTTTATATTCAGTGAGCATGTCTGCAATGTATTTTGATCCTAGGCCATTGAGTGATAAACAAGTAAAAGTACTTTAAAATCTATCCTAGATGTTACAGGAAGCCAGTCTAAGGACCTGAGGACTGGTGTGATGTGCTCAGATTTTCTGGTTCTAGTCAGAATTCTGGCAGCAGCGTTCTGGATTAACTGCAGCTGTCTAATGGTCCTCTTGGGAAGGCCGGTGAAGAGACCATTACAATAATCCACCCTGTTGGTGATAAAGGCATGGACAAGTTTTTCCAAGTCTTGATTAGAAACAAAACATCTAATTCTTGCAATTAAGATGATAGTATGCTGATTTAGTTACTGCTTTGACATGACTACTGTAACTAAGGTCTGTCTCCAGAATCGCCCCAAGATTCTTGACTTGATTTTTAGTTGTTTGACCCTTAGAGTGAAGGTATGCATTCACCTTCAGAGCTTCATCTCTGTTTCCAAATGCAATGACCTCAGTTTTCTCCTTGTTTAACTGAAGAATGTGATAGGCAATTTAGTTATTGTCTCTCATTATCTGACTTAGTGGGAGCATATAGAGGCTAAACAGGAGGGGTGCAAGTATTGAGCCTTGTGGGACTCCGCATGTCATGGACGTCCACTTAGACTTATGCTCTCCTATACTCACATAATAACCTCTCCCTTCTAAGTATGACCTGAACCATTTTAGTACCATCCCAGAAAGCCCAACAGTTTTCCAGTCTTTCTATTAGTATGTTATGATTGACAGTGTCAAACGCAGCACTAAGATCTAGCAGTACCAGCACTGATATTTTGCCAGAATCAGAATTTAAACGAATGTCATTTATTATCTTTATGAGTGCTGTCTCTATACTATGATGCGCTCGGAAACCAGATTAAAAACTGTCCATGTATTCAAGTGAGTTTAAGTGGTTGTTTAGCTGATTAAAAACAACCTTTTCAATAATCTCACCTATGAAAGGAAGATTTGATATTGGTCTGTAGTTATTCAATATCGTATTATCAAGATTGCTTTTTTTCAGAAGTGGCTTTACAACTGCGGTTTTCAGAGAGTTCGGAAAAGTCCCAGAGAGAAGTGAGGTGTTTAGTTCTAAAAGATCAGCTTCTAAACAGTTAAACAAAAATTTTTTGTGTCGTGGTTGCAGGTTGACAATTTGAGGTGCTGTACCATTTCTCCCAAGATTTCGCTATCAATTGCTTGAAAGACAGACATAGTAACTGTTTTGTGAGGCTGTGTTTGAGTTTTTCTGACCTCTGACTAACTTGATGTGTTAACAGCCCTTCTAATATTACTGATTTTCTCAGAAAAGAAGGAAGCAAACTCATTGCATTTGCTGTCGGAGAGCATTTCAA